>AWUE01015986.1:0-40596 GCA_001974825.2 Corchorus olitorius | reverse complement strand
CAAATAAAATTAGAGAATGTGGTTGCTATATAATATATATATATATATATATATATATATAATTGTAAAGAAAGTTCATGATATACTTGGTGAAAAAACATGCCTTTCCATAGGATAACAGTACTTGGTGAACAAATTTAACCTTTTACTAATAAACATTAAACACACAATTTTCTCTTGATTTTGAAACAAACACACTTTTTTCTACATAAACAAACATATTTTTTTTAAAAAAAATAAAATTACCTTGCTAGAGATGATGAGGATGGCATTTTCCTTTTGTCCTTTTGAATGGAGGAGGAAAGCCCACAAGGCCACAACCATTTCTAAAGTTTGAGAATATAGACATCACAATGTATCAATCAGATATCCATGCCCATAAGATGGCTAGAAATTGTCTTTATATAGACTATGGTAAATAAATATATGGCATCCTCACACAGTATCATGAGCAGATTTTCTTTAAATGACATGTATATGTGGTGATTTTAGGAGATTTCTGCTTGATATAACCTAATTGAATATCATTATTATAGAAGATCATATATACCATTTGTAGTACGTAGTTTAGATTTTTTTTTTTTGTTCAAGAGATATTTATTTTCTAAACTTGCAAAACTTGCCAATTACATAAACATATAGTTATTTCAGAAGATTTTGCAAGATTACAAAATAAATGAATTTCAAATCAGGATCAAACCTGATTTGTCTAACTTTTGATAGGTTTGGTCCTGATTTGGCGCAATTAAAAGGTTTGGTCCTGATTCAAGCAAAATTTGAAAGATTCGATCCTGATTCGGGTTTACATGTGCTCCAAATGATTGTGTGATGGTTGGAGTATTTGTTGTACTTGTATGCGATCCTTATTATATCAATTAAATAAATAAATAATAAGAAAACTTTTTTTTTGGTAAAATATAATAAGAAAACTTTAGTTATACCGCAAATAGAAAGTCAGCACTTTTCTTTTTAATGTGAAGTGAGATATACTATACTACAATTGTTATACGTAAAAATCCAAAAGAAAATCAAAACAAAATAAAACAGCAAGTCAACAAGCTCTCTAGGAGGACGGAGGGAGTATAGTGTGTAGAATGCAGTTGAGTTGAGATAGGCAAAAGAAACGTTGGTAGTTTTAGATGTGGAGTTAGTCCCACATTGGCAAGAGAAAAGAAAATTTGGTTGTTTAAATAGAGTATGTATCAACTTCTTAGTAGTTGAACAACATCAAGTAGATTGGGCGGCCAAATCTTAATGGTATATCATAGAATAATTTTAAAGCCTTTTATAGGGGCACTTGACTAAAAACATATTTTTTAATATGTAAATGCTTATAATTTTTTTTATTAATTATAATTATTCAGTTTTTAATTGAACAAATGTGTTTATCCTTTAAACAGTTACTTCATGTAACTTTTGGGATTAAGGGATGTAACCGTTCAATTCTATTTAAACTGTTTTTGCCATAATTAGTTTTGCAATTCTAATCGGAAAGTCTTTTGTTTTGTTATATCCTGAAGGAATAAATCCTCTAATAAAGTAAATAAACTCACGCCTCAAAGTGTTCTCTTTCTTCTTATTCTTTCTTTTCTGATTCTAAATTTTACTAACAAGAAATAGAAGTTTTCTTGTATACTATCAAGGCATAATTATTACTATATTATACATAAAATTTCAAGTTGTCTATTGTAGTGCTACACCTTAATGATCCAAAAGAAAAAAGAAATGAAAACAAAATAAAACAGCAAGTCAACAAGCTCTCTAGCTAAGGAAAAAGAAAAACCCACTTGATACTAGGACCTAGTATGATTCCACGAAACCTTGTTCCAAACAAAACTGAAGGAGCCACTCCAATTATTACTCGCTCGCCAATTTCTGAACCGCTTAGGTTTCCTTGGCCTGAAGTTGTTGTATCCAAGAGAAATTCCAATTATCAGCCCAGCTCCATATCCCGTCAAAACTATTTTCCAACCAAACTTGAAACCACTCCAAATTCCTTCGTCTTCCTCAGCCTCCAGAGGAGGCGGCGGCAAATTCTCATCTGTATTGCCACATTTTTCCGACAAAGGGTATCCGCACAATCTTGAATTCCCCACATACGAATCGTTATTAAATGTACCGAACTGTTGTGCTCGAGGAATTGGCCCTTCAAGATTGTTGTATGAGACATTGAAATGTGAAAGGAAGTTTAGACTGCCAAGTTGCTGAGGAATTTCCCCAGAGAGATTGTTTCCAGAAAGGTCCAAGGATTCAAGGTTTGTAAGTTCCCCCAAAGATGATGGAATTTGACCAATCAGATTGTTGTTTGAAAGGTTAAGCACACGAATTAACTTCAATTTCCCAATGCTTTCAGGGATTTCACCTTCGAACTTGTTGCTTGACAAGTCAACAGCAAAGAGAGAATCCGGAACCTTATCATAGTCCAAGTCCCTGCCTTTGTTTGCTAATGTAGCTACATAAGTATAAAAGGTAGAAAACGAAAATTCTGTACCTTGGAAGCTTGTATTGGCATTCATGTATAGTGATGAGCTGTTTGTGTTGTCAAATTGCATAGCATTCCAAATTTTGAAGTAGTCAGATGGCAACTTACCTCTTAAACCATTTTCTGAGAGGTCAATTACTTGCAACTTGGAGAATTCTGATTTGGCTTGCGGTTTCTGATCTATGGCACCACCCAATTCATTAGCTCTCAAGATGAGAATCTTGAGATTTGGAAGGGTTCCCAACCATGAAGGAAAGCTATCATTTATCAGATTGTTTCCAAGATTTAGAGATTCTAACATTTCACAATGGGCTAGTGATCTTGGTATTGTTCCTTGCAGTTGATTTTGGCTCAAGTCCATCATCCACAACGCACAACTCTTTGAATATGACCAAGGAATATCACCGGAAAAGTGATTATTTCTTAGGTTGAGAATTATTAGAGAGTCACTTGAGCTGTCTAAACACCGCGGGAGCACCCCAGTCAAGTTGTTGTCTGACAAATCTAAGGCCACAAGAGAAGAAAGATTGCAGAGCATTGTTGGTGGAATTTCTCCTGAGAGTGAGTTATTTGAGACAACATAAGAGACGATGGAAGGCCGTGGATGGGGCAGTGATCCTTGCAACATGTTAGATTCTAGGCTGAAAATCTCTAAGCTAGTCCAAGGAAGAACAACGGGGAGCTCCTCGAACCCTGTCAGAAAATTAGAGCCCAAATTTAAGTAGTGGAGAGTTTCTTTCCCCACAGTCCAGAACCATTTTGGTATCAGGCCATGAATTTTGTTGCCAAAGAGTTCCAAAAACTCCAATTCATTTTGACTGCGTAGAAAATCTGGGAATCTGGATAAGTTGCATGAAGCCAATCCTAAAAGTTTCAACTTAGGAGGAGTAACAATATTGATGCTGCTGACACCAGTCAGCAACGACAAGTTGTTGCCTGAAAGTTGGAGTCTGGTCAGATTCTTAAGCTCAAGAAATGAATCCAGGTTGAGAAACCCATTTAGTTGATTTAGTTGCAGATCAAGAACTTGAAGATTTTGAAGCTTGAAGATTGATTCTGGAACAGGACCAGTCAAAAAATTTGCTGAAAGTGTAATTTCAACTAGCTTTCTAAGGTTTCCAATCCAAGGTGGAAAATGACCATCTAATCCATTGGCCTTAAGATATAAATAAGCAATTTGGGTAAGATTTTGGAGTGAAGATGGTATTTTACCAGTTAAATTGGTGTTTGACAAGTCCAGGTATGTTAGGTTGGTCTGTGTACCAAGCCAAGACAAGTTTCCAGTGTTGAAGTAGTTGTTTTTAAGAGACAGAAAACCAAGTTGGGTAAGATTGGTTAAGGAGGATGGGATTTTCCCAGAAAAATTGTTATTGGAAACATCCAAGTAAAAAAGTTGGTTCAGGTTTCCAATTGAAAGAGGAACAGGTCCAAGGAAGTTGTTATAAGCCAGATTGAGATAGTTGAGTTGAGTAAGGTTACCAAGTGAATATGGTAGCTTCCCTGTAAAAAGGCACTTCCTGATGTCCAATTGTTGCAAGGACTTGAGGTTTCCAATTGATTCTGGCAGATTCCCAGAGAAACTTGTGCTTGCAAGACTAATTAGTTCCAGAAGAGAGTGATTACCATCATGAATCTCAGGTAAATATCCACCAAGTTCCAGATTTGAGTCCAGCTTGAGAATCTGAAGATTGGGTAACTCAAAAATTCCTGGGGGAATTTTACCACGCAAATCACAATTTGATAAAATTAAGCTTGTCAAGTTTGGCGAGAATATTGGAGGTATTGAAGAAGAAATTCTGACATGAGCAAGATTAAGTGCTTGAAGATTGGTTAATTTCTCAAGCAGAGAAGTCAAGCCAAGCTTCCCAAGCTTCAATGGGTTCCCTGACAGATCAAGGACCTCCAACTCTGACAGCTCTAAGACTCCCGAAGGAACCTGGCCGGAGAAGTTGGCGTAGGAGAGCACCAAAGACTTGAGCCTGGAGAGGAACCTAATCTCAGAAGGAATTTCAGAATTCATCAAGGAATTGTCAGAGAGATTAAGTGATTGGAGTTGAACAAGACGAAATAGGGTGCTACTGGAATTGAGTGAACCGTAGAGAAAACTGCTACCAAGGTCCAAGCTGATCACATGGCTGGTGCCATTGTCACACTTGACCCCATCCCACGAGCAGCAGTCGCCACTTCCCCACGTTTCAGTTTTGGCATAGGCTTCGGGATTACTTGACGCAAAACTGTTGATGACAAAACTTTGTTTCAACTGCAACAAAGCTGAGCGATCATCAGGGTGACACGAAGCCTCAACTGAGGAGACAAGAAAAAACAGAAAAAGTAAATAAAGCAAGCTCGTTGTAACTGAGAAATACAAAGCTGAGACCGAGCCCATAATTAAAATCTCAATTTCTTAATTTTCTTTAACTATGAGAGAAGATATTGGCAGTAATTAACCATTTATAGACTTAACGGTCCAAAAATAACACTTTTGGAAGTTCGCTTATTGTCAATCACATTGCAAAAGATGGTGCAAAAAGGTTTTTTTTTTTTACGCCATAATGAAAACTCAACTGATAAGATAGCTTACGTCGACTTATGATGATAAATTTATAATTTTCAAACTTTTTTTTGAGGCATTAAAATTTTCAAACTAATTTTGCGTATTCTATGGTCAAAAGTCCAAATGTTATCGATGACGATATAAACTGATAATAACTCCATGAATTATGATCACTTATGACTTAAAAAAAAAAAAACCTCTCTCCAAGCCTTGAACACAATTTTGCGTTACTCCACGAATTAATTATTTGGTCCCATCGATAAAGAAAACTCGCTACAACATAAATGAGCAAATAAGGAAAAGAGTAGTCAAAAAAATAAAACTAATTAATATGGTGGAAAATTAAGAAATTAATGATATGTATTCAAATTAGTACATATATATATGGAAGGCTCACACTGACTCTACGTCATTTATGCTGTGATAGTTTAGATTTTTTCTTATCATTACTAAAATCGTACTATATCAATGTCCTAAATTTCAAGACTAATCTAGTTAATCCCCACCTTGTGAAACTTGAGGCTGAAGTTTATACTAAATTTGTGTCTAAATTTTATGAATAATCTAAATTCACAATTTTATTGATCGGGAACATAGATGACGTGGTGGGATGAATCCATCTAATAATTTCTCCTAAGTCGATAAATTATGAAATGAAATAATTTGATTCGCTACAACATACTTCTTTTTAGGGGTAAAATGGAATCTCATTACAATAACAATAATTCACATTATTGGACCATATACTTTATGAGAATTCAAACCCAACTAAGAAATAAGAAATTGTCTAAATACTAACGAACTAAACAAACAAATAAACTAACTAACTAAACTCATATTCTGTGAGATTTGGACCCAGGACCTCACGGTCAAATCACAGTGCACTCACCAGTTGACTAACAATTTTGGTGCACCAGCGCTACATACGTAAATTAGCAATACTTTTCCATAGAAATCAATTATGTGAGCTCAATCATATATAGTGAAGAGAACTTTTGTACGGGTACGTTAGCTTAAAAGAGAAGTATGGATGAGGATTTTGAAGTTCTCATAGAAACATTGGATGAGTTGCGGCCTTTGTTAGCACTTATCATGCAAGGGGCGCCTTCCCTAGGGGATTTAGCATATATAGTGTTTTGCTATTTCTTTTTTCAACCAAAAGAAAATAAATATGATTATTTTCTTTCTTTTACAAGGAAAATAAATAGTCAATAAAATATCAACATCAACAGGTTAATATCAACATATTTCCACGGAAAAACAAACGATGCATGGATTCAATGAAATTGATATCTCACAAATTATGATCAAATTCTTGTACATAATTTTGAATATTCCACAGGTTCATATGTTCCACAGAAATTTCTCAGAATCAACAATTTCTTTTTCTAAACAGTATGGTTTTCCATTTCCTAGACCATTAAGTACTCCATTTGAAATATATGTTTACATAATAAGTGCATTATGAACCTCTATATATATATATATATATAGATGCAGTTGAGTAGGGCGATTGAAGACTTTTTCCTTCCTCTTAAGGAGCGTGGAATTGAAGACTTCAAAAAAAAAAAAAAAACCAAACCGCGATCAGAATTTTAGCATGAAGGTCTTCATCTTTATCTGCTTGCTCTTGATTACTGGACTTGTAGGAGGACAAAATTTTCCTGGTGCGCCTAATCAGTATCCACGGCCGCCCAACGGTGAGTCAATTGCTTTCCAATTTGTTTCTATAACTACGTACAACTCAATTTATTTAATTATAATAAAGCATGCACAATCTTTTGATCCCACCATTTCTTTCTATTACTACTTAATTTCTGATAGTACCAATCTGAATTTTGGACTTTTAGTGTTTAGAACTTGTAATGTATACCAAGTTTCCATATATATTTACTTTTTACTATTAATTTTCAACGTTGTTAAAACGATTGCAAATGTTTTTCCATATAGATTAATTAATTTTCATCTGAAATCTGATTACTTTTTGCTATTCTCTTGATTTCAGGAGTTGTACCAGGACCACCGCTTGATGAACATGATAGAAGTATAGGTGAGACAGTTTATATTAGGCTTTGTTTTGGTTGGACTTAATTTAGACGTTTTTATTTTCTGATTTTAAAATTCTGAAAAACATGTAATTTAAATTTCTCAATTGCTCTGGACTTGTAGGGATGGAGCCTGCTGCTGCCTTTCCAGGTGAGACAATTAAGGCTTTGTTTGGTTGAACACAAAAGCTTTATAAAAATAAAACTCATATTTTGGATGTTGTTCCAGATCAGTTTGCAGGTGCTCCAGAGGATTGTGTGGTGGTTGGAGGATTTGCTGTATGCGGCGCTACTAATTAGTAAGTCAAAACCCGTCACCGGAATACTGAATGTCAGCAATGAATAATTAAGAAACTTAAGTTATACCACAAGTTCCATTGATGGTTTGTCTGTTTTTGTTGTAAGGGCCTAACTCCTAAAAGTTAGCACTTTTCTTTTTAGTGGACTTATGCATCATTTTCCCCTTGAACTTGTAGCGTTTGGACGTTTTGCCCTCTAAATTTCAATTTTGGACATTTTACCTATTGAACTTTAATTTTGGGACATTTTACCCCCTCAGACTAACGACTCCGTCAAGTCACTGACGTGACAATGCCACGTAAAACGTCCCAAAATTGAAACTCATGAGGCAAAATGTCAAAATTGAAGTTCAAGGGACAAAACATCCAAACGCTATAAGTTCAAGGGGGAAAAAGGGTATTAAGTACTTTAGTGTGAAGTGAGATATACTATACTACAATTTTATTATACATCAAATTTCAAGTTGTCTACAATGTAGTGTTACACTATCTAATCCAAAACAAAATAAAACAGCAAGTTCTAAGCAATACAAATAATAATTATTCACAAGTCACAAGCATAGATATATTTAGGAGCTAGTACGATTATTATGCCACGAAACCTTGTTCCAAATAAAACTCAAGGATCCACCATACCAACTAGTAGATCTGGAGCCACTCCAATTATTACTAGTACTTGCTTGCCAATTTCTGAACCACTCAGGTTTTCTGGGCCTGAAGTTGTATCCAAGAGACATTCCAATTATCAGCCCAGCTCCATATCCCGTCAAAACTATTCTCCAACCGAACTTGAAAGCACTTGCAATTCCTTCGTCTTCATCAGCCTCCAGAGGAGTTGGAGGCGGCGGCAACTTCTCAATGCCACATTTTTCCGACAAAGGGTATCCGCACAATCTTGAATTCCCTTCATACGAATCACTATCAAATGTATTGAACTGTTGGACTCGCGGTATTGGCCCTTCAAGATTGTTGTAAGAGACATTGAAATGTGCAAGGAAGTTTAGACTGCCAAGTTGCTGAGGAATTTCCCCAGAGAGATTGTTCCCAGAAAGGTCCAAGGATTCAAGGTTTGTGAGTTCCCCCAAAGATGATGGAATATGACCAATCAGATTGTTGTTTGAAAGGTTAAGCACACGAATCAACTTCAATTTCCCAATGTCTTGAGGGATTTCACCTCCCAACTTGTTGCTTGACAAGTCAATAGCAAACATGGAATCCGGAACCTTATCATAGTCCAAGTCCCTGCCTTTGTTTGCCAATTTAGCTACGTAATCATAATAATCATACCATAAAAAGTTTCTATCTTGGAAGCTCGTATTGGCATTCATGTATGGTACTGATGAGCTATTCGTATTGACAAATTGCATGGCATTCCAAATTTTGAAGTAGTCAGATGGCAACTCACCTCTGAAACTATTGTGTGAGAGGTCAATTACTTGCAACTTGGAGAATTCTGATATGGCTTCTGGTTTCCCTATGGCACCGCCCAATTCATTAGCTCTCAGGATAAGAACCTTGAGTTTTGGAAGGTTGCCCAACCATGAAGGGAAGACGTCGTTTATCTGATTGTTTCCAAGATTTAGAGATTCTAACATGGTGCAATGGGCTAGTGATCTGGGTATTGTTCCTTGCAGTTGATTTTGGCTCAAGTCCATCATCCACAAGGTGCAGCTCTTTGAATATGACCAAGGAATATCACCGGAAAAGTGATTATTTCTTAGGTTGACTACTTTTAGAGACTCACTTAAGTTGTCCAAGCACCGTGGGAGCGTCCCTGTGAAGTTGTTATTGGACAAATCCAAGGCCACAAGAGGAGAAAGATTGCAGAGCATTGTTGGTGGAATTTGTCCTGAGAGTGAGTTATTTGAGACCAAATAAGAGACGATGGAAGGCTGTGGCTGGGGCAGTGATCCTTTCAACATGTTAGATACAAGGTTGAAAACCTCTAAGCGAGTCCAAGGAAGAACAGCAGGGAGCTCCTCAAATCCTGTCAGTAAATTAAAGCCCAGATTTAAGTACTGGAGAGTTTCTTTTCCCACACTCCAGAACCATTTTGGTATCAGGCCAGGAATATTGTTGTCAGCAAGTTCCAAAAACTCCAACTCATCTTGATTGCGCAGAAAATCTGGGAATTTAGATAGGTTGCATGAAGCCAATCCTAAGAGCTTGAACTTAGGAGGAGTGCCATTGATGCCCACATGAGTGATGACTGACAAGTTGTTACTTGAAAGTTGGAGTCTGGTGAGATTTTTAAGCTCAAGAAAGGAATCTAACTTGACAATACCATTCAGCCGATTTATTTGTAGATCGAGCAGTTGAAGATTCTTAAGCTTGAAGATTGATTCTGGAATAGGACCAGTCAAAATATTGTCCTGGAGTTTGATCTCGGTGAGTTCGGTGAGGTTTCCTATCCAAGGTGGAATTTCACCATCTAATTTATTGGCCCTAAGATATAAATTAGTAATTTGTACAAAATTTTGGAGAGAAGATGGGATGTTACCAGTTAAACTGGTGTTTGACAAGTCCAGGTATGTTAGGTTGGTCTGTGTACCAAGCCAAGACAAGTTCCCAGGATTGAAATTGTTGTTTGTAAGAGACAAATATCCGAGTTGGGTAAGATTGGCCAAGGAGGAAGGTATGTCCCCAGAAAAATTGTTATTAGAAAGATCCAAAGTCATCAGCTGGTTCAGGTTTCCAATTGAAAAATCAATGTGTCCCAAAAAGTTATTAGAAGAGAGATCAAGATATGTAAGTTTAGTAAGTTTAGCAAGTGAATAGGGTACCTCCCCTGAAAAATGGCAGCTGTTGATGTCCAAATACTCCAAAGACTTGAGGGTTCCAATTGATTCTGGCAGCTTCCCAGAGAAACTTGTGCTTGCAAGGCTTAGTTTCAAGAGAGAGTGATTATCCTGAATCTCTGGTAAATATCCAGTAAGTTCCGGATTTGATTCCAGGTTGAGAAGCTGAAGATTGGGTAACTCAAAATTCCCTGGAGGAAACTCACCACGCAAATCACAATTTGATAAGATTAAAGCGTTCAAGTTTGGCGAAAATATTTGAGGCACTGAAGAAGAAATGGTGACATCAGCAAGATAAAGCTCTCGAAGATTGGTTAGTTTCTGAAGTAGAGAAGTCAAGCCATGCTTGCCAAGCTCCAATGGGTTCCCTGACAGGTCAAGGACTTCTAACTTTGAGAGCTCAAAGATTGGTGAGGGTAAAGGACCAGACAAGTTTGAAAAAGACAGGACAAGAGATGTGAGTCTGGGGAAGTAACTAATCTCAGAAGGAATTTGAGAATTTGTAAAGACATTGTCAGCAAGATTAAGCAATCGAAGGTGAACAAGACGGAAGAGGGTGGAGTTGGAATTGAGTGAACCGTTGAGAAAACTGCTACTGAGGTCGAGGGTGATGACGTGGCCGGTGGTGTTGTCACAGTCGACGCCGTCCCACGAGCAACAGTCAGCATTTCCATTTCCCCAGGTTTGAGTTTTGGGATAGGCTTGAGGATTAGTTGAAGCAGAGGTGTCGATGACAAACCTTTGCTTCAACTGTAACAATGCTGAGCGTTCATCATGGTGGCACAGTGGCTGCACTGAAGAAACTAAGAAAAGCAGAGTAAGGAAATACAAAGCCAAGGCTGAGGCTAAGGCTGAGCCCATGTTATTATATAATCAAACTCTCAATTCTGTTTATAATTAAGTCCTAGTCCTGGATTTATATATAAAAATTCGTACGTAAAATCACAATTTTTCGGAAGTCTACTGTTCATCGTCAAAAAGGGTCAAGTCTAATATTGTGTTAATTTTTAGGGAAATGCGTTTTCCATTTATCAACTTTATCTTGGATTCCAAAAGTAAGAGAGAAGCTGGGCCGTTTTAGTTTTTCTTTAGAAAAAGAAAAATTCCGTCCATTAACAGCTTGATGAAACATGAAACATGAAGAATCTTATTCCAGTAACAGTCACATTCAAAAAATAATGGAAGACAAAATTGATTGATCATGAATCACGATGAGTTGATCCCCATGAGATAATTTTGCGTTTTATATATTTTATTTGATAAAAGGAACATGTTCATCCGATCCCCAAAAGGCAAAATAATAATTTGATTCGATCTTTTTTTACAAAGAAGAGACTTTTGAGATGGGAAAGCAAGAAATAAAGCAGAACCTGTTTACTTTCTTTTTCTATACATGACAATGAAAGGAACTCCCCGATAATTTACTTTCACAATCACACACAAGTTTCTGTTTTCCTTTTTATTTAGCGGCCTGTTCCATATAATAATATTATTTTATAATTGAAAAAATTTTTGATTTCTTTTTTTTTTGGCACAAAAAGAGCCAAAAAAAAAAACTTTGATTTCTAGAATGGATTTATATATATATCAGCTAATACAAAAAAGAAACATTATCAGAAAAATGAATAATAATCTCGATTAATTAACTAGTAGTACTTTGATTGTTTTATTTTACCAATGTAACCATATAATATAACCCTTTTGATCTACAAGGGTTATTAAAAAAATGTCAAAGCTAAAATATGAAAATGAGATCAGTCCAAATTGAAGATATGCATCTTAAATAAATAGAAGGGCCAAAAATATTATAGAAGACTACAAACAAGAAACAATGGTTCTAAAAGAACATAAACGTACAATAATTACTTAGATTAATTCTCCAAGAACACCACAGTCCACAGGAGGAGTTTATTTATATATAATACATATGATTCCGGATGAGAAAGTAGTTGTTTGAGTAGTAAATGTAATTAACAGCGGCGAGTGCAGAAGCAGCGGTGTCGAAGGCCTCGACACTGTCCGCCAGAGAAACCTTCATTTCTACAGACCAAAGCGCAGTTATGATTGCTCAAACATCCTCCCTTAAATCCATGACTCTGCGACTGGCAAAGCCTCGCCTCACTCGGCACCACCATGTCCTCTACATATATATCAGTAACAAAATACCTACATTATTATTAATTAACCAACGCCATATAATATATACTATATTACTAATTAAATCAAAGCTGAAAATTAATGAAAAAGAGAGAGTTTTGAAATTAATTACGCGAAGCCAATACAAGAAACAGCAGCAACATCATCCCAAACAGCTTCCTCATCACCTCCATATTAATCGATCAAAGATATTTCGAGATTAGTACTGTTTATATACTTATTAGGCATTTGATTAAGTGCTTAGTGCTGTATTTATAGAGAATGTGGGGAAAAAAGCATGCAGCAGACAGCAGCCTAGCAAATGACACGGAGGGTGAGTCGGTGGAGGAAAATTTCTGTTTTCCGGACAAGGCTATGGGCACGTGTTAGGAGAAATGTTATACTTGTCACCTTCAAACACTGACACCTTCAAATAATTTCTTTTCTGCTATATTAGTATTAATACGTCTTTTATAAAACGAGGTTGAATCATATAAGAAACATAAGAAGATTGACAAAAAAAAAAACATTGGTTTTACAAATTACTCAAGCAACTGCATGGGCTTAAATCCAGTTCAGCCCATCCCATTCCCATATACATAGCAAGCCCTGATTTTATTTTTTTCAAGGCTTGCTATATGGGAATGGGATTAACATTTACATTTACATGACAATTTGATTTACGATTTTTTTTTATCTTATCCGGTATCCAGGGTTTTGCCTTAACTAATCCGGATCTGATCCGTGTCGCACACCTGATTATGGTGGGTGAGTCTCTCAACAGGGACAATTGCGTACGCAATATCTCAAACCTAAAACCTACTTAAGCTGGAATAATTTGACTTACGATTGTAATTGTAAATAGACAAGTTGAATCTCAGACTTCGATTTTTAGACTATTTGGGTCCTTCAACTTTGATTTGTGCATGATTGACGGGATTTGATCGCATGGTTACCAGTGCATTAGCATGGCATTGACATATAGTCAAATTCGATTCGACCCAAGGTATTTTTTTGAGATAAGTTTGATACCCCCATACATTATACGTATACACATTAATTAAGCCGGCCATTAATCTTTGTTGTTGACCACGCTTTTTACCACAAAAATTTTGTCCAATTGCGTTGACGCCGATCTCATCGTTGCCAACTCATTGTTGAGAACTGTAACAAATTACAAAAAAAAAAAAGTGTAAAAAGTCTTTTGAATTTGATTGAGTAAAATGAAATACACATACGTAAACACGAGGAACCTTACAATAAATTTTACTTTGAAAAGCAACCAATCCCTTGAAAACATTCATATTTTCACCCATTTTTTAATTACAAAGGAATCTTTATAGCTTAATGATCAGTTTTTGTGGTACTAATTAATCATATGCACGATAGCTCACTAATTTCAATTTTGACTGAGAATTTTTCTTATTAAAGTATGCCTTTTTCATTAGTATCACTATCTATAAATGTAATTAGAAGTGATTAAGTAAAATGAAAGGCATATATCATATCTCTAAAATGAAGATTTCTGTCATTGTATATGCATGCATCGTCTTCCTTCTCTTCCTAATTCCCTTTTCTTATGCTGCTCGTCAACTTATGGATTCCGACGGTATGTGATGAAGCAACACACTTATATATATATTGCAAAATTTTTATAGTATCTTGACCATACAATATAGCCATTTTATTTTATATGTTACATTAATGTAGCTAGTATATTAATTATTGGTGCAGGAGGAGTCGGAGAGGCCAATCAAATGGCTTTCAACCCATTTCCAGCCGATGAATCGCCTTCATTGCAAGGTCAATATAAGGCATTTTCTCCTAATAAAGCCCCCGTCAACTCTGATCAACAAGATACAAAATGTTGGCGATATGGAATATCCGGCGCCGATTGTCAAGCTAATATTAATTACTCCTTCAAGTCACCACCACAAGCTGCTCCCTAGCTTTCTTCTTCTTCTTGCTTCCACTTAATTCCACCTCAACACCTTCAAAACAAGCTGAATTCCCACATTCAGTGATGTTAATTACTACTATGTTTTACTAGCTATCTACCTATAGCCTATAAGCTTCATTGTTGAAACTTGAAAATTTCTTTTTCAAGGTTTGCTATTTTAGTTTGTAACTCCTTCTATTTTCATTTTAATTAGTACTAGTAAAAATTAATTATGTTATCTTCACTAAGATAAAAATAAATACTACTCCATATTTCTTCAATGAATATTGTATTTGGATAGACAAAATAACGTCCATGATTTATTTCTATAAAATGATAATTAGATTACCTCTTAATTAATAACCATTTCCCTTATGAACTTCACAATAGGGACATTTTTCCTTTGATCTTTTCTTTTAGAACTCTAAACTATCAAAATCGGAATAATCTTCCCTCGACTGTAAACAATTCCATTAAGTGGCTAAAAAAATTGTTGATGTGACATAATGGTACATTAGCATAATTTCTTGGCCAATTTAATAGAAAATTGTCTCGATTTTGATAGGTTACGTGTGAAAGTTTTAAATTAAAGGTTTAAGGAGGAAATTGTCATGATTTTGATTGTTAAGGGTGTGAAAGTTCCAAATTAAAAGTTATTCGAAGAGAAATATCTTTTGTTGTGAAAGTTTGTGGAAATGGGCATTTTTTTTGGGAAATGGGGAAAATGGACATTGTGCCATTAAATTACTTTTTATGAATATTGGTCCAAAATTTGAATCCCGCCACAACCAAGGCAGTTAAGAAACCGTTTCCTTTTTTTTCTTTTTCGCCAACATAATATTTGAATTCCAGAACCATATGATCTCTTTTCTCTGTGTCGAAATCAACCATTTGCTTTCCTTTATTAATCTCACAATGCCTGCAATCCATTTCCTTTCCTTTTTCATCTTCATGGTCGCTTTTGATTTCAGGTTTTCTCAGTCTACATGGCCCCCGAATTCCCCTCCTTATACGCACTTGTTTTCAGGTTCTTTCTCTGTAATGTAAATCTACTGATAATGTTTCATATCAAGCAATTTTTTGTTCTCGTATCTGTTTCTTCTTCTTTTTGTCTCTGGTCTCGGCTCTGTACTGATCAACCATATGCTACAATAATAATTTCTTAATTTTTGTGTTTGTCAGGTCAAGCCCATTTCACCACTCCTAATAGGCTTTCCAAACCTTTAATCCGAGACGATGGACGAATTTATGCTTGTTCCGATAACATGTTATTTGCATTTGAAAATAATGGTTCCATTGCTTGGTCATTGCCTTTGAGTTTCAAATGCAACATGTCTAAAGCCCCCGTTCATGGGGGTAGAGCAAAGGTAAGTGACGTTTACTTCAAAATATGGTCTCTTTTTTTAAATGCCCACAACGTATTTGTTGATTTTCCAAGATGTTGGCAGATTTATTTGATTGCAGAAAACAGACTAGTTAAAATAAATACCATGAAAATTGCTACTTCAGAACCCGCAAGCCAAATTTTGTTTGGTCCTGGACCTGGTCAGCAGGGTGGAGATGAAATTATTGGCTTTGCTGTCAGCACATTGAGTTCAATTGTGCTTATCAATGTTAAAAACCGGGGCTTGTTTGCATACATGACGCGCGGTCAACTGCTTTGGAGTGCTGGACCTGTGCTAAATCAGTATGGGTACAAGCAAGGTTGCAAGAATGACGTTTTAGATTGTTATTTTGCTTCTGTCCCGGTCATTGATCAATGTGAGGCTACTGTCTATGTAAGGTCTGCTCACAATCAAGTTTTCAAATTGCTTTGCTAAAATGGAAACCTACCATTCAACATCACTACTATGAATACTGGCAAAAACCGTTTTTAGGAGTGCAAATGTTTTAGTAACTTAGTAAGGGTTTACATGGTTGGTTCCTTGGACTATGTTTTTATGGTTTTTGCACCTGCAGATCTCAAATACTAAAGGGGAACTGTATTCTATGTCGATTCGTAGTCCTCACTGTAAATGGATTCAGGACTTAAGCTCATTTGATAAGGTTTATACTGTTACACCGGGAAATAATGGCCGCTTGTATGTTACTATACCGGCCAAGTCTCTAATCCTGGCTCTAGACGTTTCTTCAGGAAATGTCCTCTGGCACAACAGCATTGGGCCTTTAAGTAGTGCAGAAACTTCACCAGTGGTTGATTTTAATGGTCAAGTTTTTCTCCATATTTAGCTTTTTGTCAACTTATACCTTCTGTGGCCTTATTCCTATGATTCTGTTTTTGCATCAACAACTCAAATTTACTGTTTTCATTTTCATTGTTGAAAACAACAGGTTGGGTAACAATTGGTTCATTGGATGGATTCCTGTACTCATTTTCACCCACTGGGACTCTCAAGAAATTTCCAAAAGCAGCTGCATTAGATCATGTGATCCAATTTAGTCCTTTTCTTGATTGCTCAGGCTATGCAATATATTTTTGTCAGACAGAAATGGAGGGAAAGGTTGTTCACACGAATGATCAATATACTTATGTCTCAGCAATGAAACCAAAAGGTTCAGTCTTCACTTTGATGGTTCCAGCTACTGGCAAAACCTATTGGTCTGAAAGTCATCATGGTGATGAACTTTTTTCTTTTATCATCATTATTTAGATTGTTCAATTGATTCCCCCTTTCTCATACACGTAACTTTCAATATACGAATTGAGTGGTTTCGGTGTTTGTTTCCATCAGGACCGCTTCTATCCTCACTCTCTAAGAGTGATCTGCAGAATTTTGTACTGGATGAGGGCATGCTTCTTGCTTTTGCCACTGCTTCACGTAAGATTCTTTGCTTAACTCTTATCGCTTGATTTTTTCACTTTATCAACCCCAACTTCAAAATCAATATTGCCCTGTGAACATCATTGTCCATTTCAAAAGGGAACTCGAATCATTTGATCATGTCAATGCGTCATTAATTGTATAAACATGTGCCTATGAACAAAATGACTTAAACAAAGAACATCTTAAAACTTTGATTGCACTGTGATGTCTGTAAACTTACATGCTGGTTTTTGTGATTGATGTAGAGACAGGCAACCCGCTAACTTGTCGCAGCAAGGGTAACTATTCCTATGAATTGCCTGTCAAGTTTTCTTGCTTCTTTAAACTAGTATGTTCACACAGGCTCTTAAAATGTCACCAGATCAAAAGCTTGCATCTAGCTGCTCCCAGGGAACACGCAAGCGTCTCAGTATTTACACAGGTAACCCTGCAACTCAAATTGCATCTAGGATAAAATGTGCTAAGGAGTTAAATGGCCGAATTGTCACTTCTCTTCCAGGTACTAAAAGGATTATACTTCTCTTCTTGTTCTTGGAGTCCCTATTCTTGGTAATTTTAGCTGCAGCTGTGCGGTTCTGTTGCATCTTTTGGAGGAAAAAGAAGGTTCGAGATCAAGACCTTGGGCGCTTTCTAGAAAAGCGAGTAAGTTTTACTTGGAGAGGTTGCCAGAAAATTGCAGATTGATAGATTTGTTTATAAACATAAAAGATTAAGCTATTGAGGCCTATATGCACTTATATTTGATTTTTTACAGAAACAATAATCCTCTAACTAAATTTAGTCACAAGTAAATGAAGACTTTCATGATATCTACATTCTACTCCGTGTGCCTTTGCCTACTTGACTAAGCATTTTGGTCTTTCAGAGATGTCTACAACTCAAGAAGAAAGAGTTCGATAGAACAATTACAGAACTTGAACAGAAGGCTGCAGGGGATGCAGTGGCCAATGAAGCAATAGAAAAACTTGGCGATTTGGTACGAGAAAGGCAGGGCATCGAGAGAAAGCTGTCGACAACCTACAGCTTGGGAAGGGATAGAGCAGGTTCAAAATCAAAATCTCTCCTTCCATTATATGGTGGAAGATCAAGGAGCTATTCTTTCCAAGGGGCAAAGAAAGAAAGTGTTACATTTTTCCACACTCTAAGCAACACTTGTTCTGAAGAAAGCAGCAGTGATGAGTGGGAAACGACTAGTTCAGATTATGAAGAAGTGGAGGAGCCTGTTGACAAGGGCAAGGCAAAGGCAGCCATTGAAACTGAAAGTTCAAGTGAAGGTGAGCAGCTTGGAAGGAAATATCAAAGCAGAAGAAGTCCATCAGAGCCATTTGGCTCCTGCTCTAGAGGGTACATGAATTCTCTCTCTGTGGAGCAAGAATCAGGACATGATCATGAGGAAGAGGTGGTTGAATCCCTGCCTAGCAGCAGCAGAAGCATTTGGTTGAAGAGGAGGAGGAACTTGTCTTCGTCAAACTAGATACCAGACTGTAATATTTGAATCCCGACATCCTCAAATGTACCAAGACAAAATTTCAGCTGTAATTATTATCTGAATGACTTTATAATCGGTGAAAATTCAAGGTCTTATCTGCCCTGCCTTACCATTTCAAGCTTTTATCAAAGAAAACTGATGCTGTAAGCAGAGGCATTATGAGTTTTCTATCCTCACTCTGTGGAGCAAGATTTGTAATTCATTATTACAAATGGTAAAAATTACTATGATGCGTTTTGAAATGTCAATACTTCTTGAAAGGCTATGACAGGTACCTAAAAAACGAAAGGCTATCACACATTATTCATAACCTTTAACCTTGAACTTTTTGTAACAATCATGGCGACATTTTCAATTAACAAATTCAAGCCTATATTATGCACTTAATCAATCTTATGGTGCTAATCTTCTAATAGATTGCCATATTGAACCCCATTAATTTGGACTTTGAAGTTGACTAGTTGAGTTGTGTTGACTTCAATCTTATTATCCATTAGGAAATACAAGCATATGCTTATGGACCTAATATATAAAATATAACCTTGTAAGAAAGAAAAAAAAAGATTACCTAAAAAAAAGAAAAGAAAGAGAGAGAGTAAGATATCATGGTCCGCGAGACACTGAATCGCTGCCTAGCTCACTCTCTCGTTTAAGTCTGTTTCCCCCTCTCTGAGGGATAACGAACCAAATCATACAAAAAAAAAAAAATCATTGAAATAAATCGTACACCTATAAAAGAAAGGAAAGCCAGCGCCTCTTTTTTTCCCCCTTTCATTGAAAATCTAAACAGATCCGCCCGCCCGCCTGCCTGCTGATTCACCTCTTCGTCTTCCTCAAAGGTAAAAACCCTAAAACACTCTATTTTCATTCTTTTCCTCTCTCTTTTTCCCTTTGCCTTTTCTTTTGCAGACACAATTGTAAGATTCTTTCTTCAGTTTTCTCTTATTCACTAACTTTTCAATTTAAATAAAAAGTTTTAAGAAAATTAATCTGTTTACTTTTTCGTCACAACGAATTTGATTCTTACTTCTTCGCTACTCAAGTTCTTGAGCTTAACAGAGGCAAAAGAAGTTAATTTGGGCCTTTAATCTTGAACTGTTGCTATAAAATTCTTTCATCTTTGAAATGTGCTTCTTTATTCGGATTTGTTGAATTAAATGCCTCTGAATGCGCTTCCAATCGAGTTTTAGTTATATATTCTTCTCTTTTTTGCTCTGTTAATGAATCAGGTAAAGTGCCTATTGTGTTGTTCATTTTTTTTTCTTGTTGGCTTTGCTTGAGTTGAAAAATTAATGATATTTTTTGTTGAATTAAGAAAATGGAAATGTTTTTTGGTTTGCTTCTGTAATTGTGTTTATTTTTTTTTTATAGTTATTATCGATTGTGCTTTTGTTTAATATTAACTTTTTAGGAAGCATTCCGAAGCAATAACCTAGTGATTGGCAATAATGACCACTCTTTAAGAGTCAGTCTCTTTGTTTGTGATGCTAGTTGGTAAGATGGTGATTAATATGTAGTATGCTAATTATGGGTTTTGTTTCTTGCAGCAAGTATGGAAGGTGAGGATGTAATTAACCTTCCTTCTTCTTGCAAATCTGGGTCTGGAAGTGAGAGTGGTGAACTTCGTGATTTGGATGATGGATCTTGTCAAGTGGATTCTCTACCTAAGAATCCTGGGACTGTAGATGGTGAAATAAAGGTGGTGAGCCTAGAGCTGAATGACAGTGATAGCGCTAATCCCCAGAGCAATTTGATTGTGGAACAGGATGTAGATAACGCCCTTGTAGACAATTCCTCTGACATGCAAATAAGTGATGAAATAACTGAGACTGTGAGAGATGAAGAAAAATTGGATGAAATTAGTTTTGTAGCTCACTCTGAGTCATTTACGGCTGAAGTGAAAATGGATGGCTCAAGCTCTTCAGTGTATACCAAAAAGCGGCGTCTTGAAATCAAAGATGGAAGTCCCATCCAGAACCACATTATGGATGGTATTCGTATCCTGCTTTATATAAACTTACTTTCTTGTGTATTCGCCAAATCTAACGCAAGAGCTCTGCTTTGGTAGTTTTATGTTTCATAAAGCCATTCGTTATTTGCAGATATAATGTTTTTATGCAGCCTACAATATGATTATTATTGTTTTCCATAATTAAAATGCTAGCTATAGCCAGTGTTAAGAGACCCCGAATGACATTTGATGACAAGCAACCTTCTGTTCATATTGTGTATAATTTCTTAACAAGGTTAGGGTTGGAGTAAGGGTTGTTACTTCTGGAGAAGACTTAGAATCTTCATGCTTTTTTGGTTCTTTTTTTTTTTTTTTTACTTTGCTTGAAGTCTGTTTTGCAGACAAGCAAAGGACTTGTTAAAGTACATGTCTATGAGAACTGTTTTACAGTCTTATTAGTTATGTTCTTATTGTTGTCTCCAGAGCTAGTAAACAGAAGCTTGAGGAACTTTTGCAGAAATGGTCAGAGTGGCAAGCTAAACATGTTTCTTCATCCCAAGTAAGTCTGTGTTTATGGTTATTAATTTCTTCTCCTTCCATTCCTCTCAATAAAAGCCTCTGTCTAATCTAGAGCTGAGGGGAGAAAATGGAATTTTTTTTTTTTCTTGTCCATTAGATTAGCTTGCCTTGGTTTCAAAACCCTTTTAGCCTGTTGCATTTTTCTTTCTTGAGGTATTCTGTCAATGAATTTCTTAGAATCTGTTGGCAATTTATATATTTTACTACACCTATGTTTTAGACTGAATTAGGTATTGTTATGAATTGTCGAGTATTTTGAGTATCTAGTCACTCTATGTTTAAGTGTGTAATTTGATTTATAGAACTTTTGAATGTAATTACAATCATTTCTTTCGAAGTGATGGAATATCTGAACCTTTGTCTCCTATGAAAACATCTGTTATTTGAATCTTGTCGATCTTTTCTTTTTCTAAATTTTATGGGGTAAGAATATTCACAAATGAGGAAAAAGAAATTGCATTGTTTTACTCAAACAGGTAAATAAAAGCCTAGGTGATGTCTATGTCGATGTTGATTGATGGGTGTATGCATACACAATTGTTTAATAAGTGGATATCCATGAGGGATGTGTATGTCAGTAATGTATACATATAAGTGAATATGCATAGATGGATTGCCTGAGGACAAAATTGCGCATGTGCATGCCTCCATGCATTTACATCGTTATATAGTGCAGCCCTTCTATCCTTGACATTAAGTGCAACTGACTCTAATTTTGATCTGTTCAGGATGAAAATGAAATAATTGAATCAGGAGAAGAGACGTACTTTCCTGCTTTATGTGTTGGTGCAGAGAAGCCCTCTGCTGTGGTTAGCTTTTTCTGGCCTTCTAGACATTCAGTTTTGTTTGATCACTGTTTGCATTTATGATTTTGTAATTGGAATAGATTTAGTAGAGATATCATTTTGGTTTATTAGTATTCTTTTCTTTATTGTCATTTGCTATCTGCTATCATGTAGTAATCTTTTCTTCATTATCTAAACTCTAAACAAGGGGTAAAATGATTGCTTTATCTTGAAGTTGGTGGTCTTGTTCAATTATTTACTCAGTAAAACCCTTAACTGTTCCTCCCTTAAGATGTATTCTTAAAACTTTTTTGCATATTGCTGCTGCTCAAGGTTTAAATATTCATTTGGAAAAGAGCATTGGATGAGAGTTTATGAATATTTTCTATTTTTTGATTTTGATTTTTTTCGTTTGGGGGTTTGTAGTCATTTTGGATAGACAAGCAAACAAGGAATTCATATGATAAAGAGTTCATCCCATTAGATAGTAATGTTGTGCCTCTTTACGATCGTGGATACACAATGGGCTTGACTTCAACAGATGGTTCAAGTAATTTGGAAGGGTAAATGCCCATCTGGGCTTTCTAATTATAACAATGATGCAGCTTGATTCATGCATGACCTAAAATGTCTATGTTTTCTTAACCATTTGTGTTGCATCTTGTAGAGGCCCGGAGATAAAAGATGATGCTTCCCGTTGTTTCAACTGTGGTTCTTATAGTCATTCCCTGAAGCAATGCCCAAAGCCTCGTGATAATGCTGCTGTCAATGCTGCTCGAAAGCAACGCAAGATGTCCAAACGAAATTCTAATACTAATTCTCGCAATGCAGTTCGATATTATCAGAACTCTCAAGGTGGAAAGTATGACGATCTAAAGCCAGGTGTTCTTAGTGCTGAGACACGGCAATTATTGGGGCTCAAGGTAATATGCTCCCTCTATTCCATACAACTCCCTTTCCTGCCCTTCTCTTTTTGTGGTATTTTGTTATACCAATTATGACACGGAAATTGAAAAGCTTTTTTTTTTTTTTTGGTTGTATGTTAAAACTTCCTGGCTGTTATACATCTAATAAGTTGTGGCCTTCAAAGGGCCATTATCCAGTTCGAAAGCCTGATTTTCTGTTTTCTTTCCTCTGTTGGAGATTCTTCTCCAATATCTTTTTGTATGCTAAGTAGAATATGGGGATTATCAATGAACTTTCAACACTGTTTCTGAAAAACCCATATTGCCCTATTAGCATTAATGACAAACATGTCTAATTCACTTCAAGATTAAATTACTGAGCAACAAGTTCGCCTTTACCTGCCTAATTTAATGAATATGGATAATTGACTTATTTAACAACCCATAAGCAATAGGATGTATTGTATGCATGTAATAATTCAGCAGGGGGAAGTGTGCACCATCAATTTTAGATTAGTGCTCAGGTGCAGAAGCAGTAAGAAGTCCAGTCATGTTTTTCCTTTCTTCTTATTTTGGCCTTGGAAGTCCAGGGTTAACATGTAGGAGACTCATTTTTCTACTTATGTCTTTATATTTATTTCAGTCTTCAAAGTCTTCTTAAGTTGTTTCTGTCTTGTGTTCGACTGCCTCTTTATGCCCTTAAAATTATTTTTTATTTGCATCTACAGGAGTTTGATCCACCACCTTGGCTTAACAGAATGCGAGAAATTGGGTATCCACCGGGATATCTAGGTAAGTAGACGCATCACATGTATAGACTTTTATTAAATCTTTGTATTTAGTTTAGACTGTTAAAGCAGTGGAGTATTATTTACCGATTGGGAGAAATTGCAATCTGCTGTTTGATGAAGGGCCTTGCCAGCTATCCCACCCTATTCACCCCAACTACTTGCACCATCTTATCTGAGGGTTTGCCCTGAATAGACTATTACTGATTAGTTGCAGAAAATAATTGAGAAGGTTGAAATTGGAAGCAAATATTTTGTTGATGTGGCAAGGACAATAAGGCAACATATCCTATTGACTTCAAGGCCAAATAAGAATGGCATATCTTTTTAGCTCTAAATTTAACTATTTTGTGATCTCAAACCACTGTTTCTAGATAGAATTATTGTATGCTAGTTTGCCCTAATTCTTTGTGTTAGCAGGTTGAGCATTGCGGAAATATGACTTGTCCTTTGTTATTCTTTTATGAGCTATTTTGGAAATTGACTATTTGAAACATTTTCAGCTGTCGATGATGAGGATCAGCCATCAGGAATTTCAATATATGCCGATGGAGAAACCAATGAAGAAGAGGAGGATGGGGAAATTACTCCGACACCGCATGTTAAGCAAGAGTTGAAAATGACTGCTGAATTTCCAGGAATAAATGCTCCAATCCCTGCAGAGGCAGATGAAAAACTTTGGGCTCCTGGTCCTTCAAGTTCTGAATCATTTAGGAGTAGGTCACACCATAGATCACAATATTCATCTGAATCTGGCAGCAGAGGACATCATCACGAGCAACGGTATTATGGTGATCTTGATGACGAAGGGCCTCCAGGGGTCGACACTAGAATCAGCTCATCCTATCCCCCTAGGTATGGTAATTATGATTCTCCTTACAGTTTTCAAAGTCCAAGAGATCATATTCCAAGGCCACGGAGCCCAACCTTGGGAAGATCCTTTTCTGAAAGGGGTAGAAGGAGCCCTCTGGTATATGAAGATTTTGCAAGTCATGGTTCATATGGTTCCACAAGGTACTCACCGTCGGATCGGCGTACTCCACCTAGAATTCATGGTTCAGCAAGACATGAAAATGAGATTGATGAAAGATTGGACAACAGATACCCAGATTATTCATCTTGGTCTAGCAGTCATCGACATCACAGGTGGTGAATGGGAATGACAGTGTTGTAAGTTGTAACTTTAATATTTTAGTAACCAGATTTTATGGTTTCTTACTATTCATAGACGGATTTACAATGTGGCTAGTTTCCCCCACAAAAAATCCTTTTTTAGTTTTATTTGTAATTACCAGTAGTTCACTTTAAGTTTTAGTTGTGTTTAAGTAGTTCACCTTTTTAAAGAAGTTTATTTTTCTTTTGGCACCTAAAGAAGTTTATTTTCCTTTACAGAGAAAATGGCGACATTGTAATAATAATAATAATAATATCATTTTTATCAATGCATTTAGGAATCTATTTACTTTTTGTTTAAATCACGTGTATTTATAATTAATCTATTCGAGCAATTATGAAGTCCATTTTAATATCATATTCATAAGTAGTAATATTGTGTAGCTCATTTCAATATTATGTTCATAAGTAATCAAAAAATGAGATCATATTTAAAAATACAAGAACTAAAATATTCGAACACAAGAATTAAAATATTCGAACCAATTAATTATTGGTGGATTATAAAACTATTTTCTTTCTGTTTTTTTTGAGAAACTATTTTCTTTCTGTTAAAACCACATGTATCTAGTTTGTTTAATGGTTTATACTTTCTTTTTTTGGTACCGAATGGTTTATACTTTATAGTTAATTAATCAACAAATTGTTTTTATAATTTATAAATCCCGAACATGAGACCATTATTATTTAATAAAATAAAATAAAAATAATGAGACCACTATTATTTAATAAAATAAGTACAGAATCATATTTTGGACAGATCAAGGATTTTTTTTTTGGCATGAGGACTGACTGATCAAGGATTTACAAAGCTATTTATCTTTCATGGTTTTTTTATTTAAAACTTAGTGCTACTCTAGTAGCAGCATACAGTACCTTTTTTTGGCCGAGCGATACAGTGTAAGTTAGTAACATGATATCATATACTTAATTTATATTCACCAAAAAAAATCATATACTATTTTCTTTTTTTTCTTATCAAAAAAAATGATGCCACTAATAATTTATTAAATACCACAAAATTTAGTAATAAATAAAAATAAATACACATATATAGTAAGAAAATTTAATTTTAGTGTTTAATTAATGGCAGTACCTTTCTTCACCAAAAAAGGAAAAAAATAAAAATTACTTTTAGTTTTTTTTTTTGGCACCAAAAAATACTTTTAGTTTAGACGGTGATTATAAATAATGAAGTACTAGTAAAAATTTTCGCGTAAAAAGAAATAATTACTGAATTAGTACAGTAAATAAAAAGAAAGAAGGGCCCACAATTGATAATCCTATAAGGGTTTAGATAAATTGTCCTATATATTAGTACCTCTCACTCAGAATTAACGTCAATCTTATTTATTTTGCTCTGGGTGGCCCCACCAAATTCCCAAAGTTCCCAAACCCACCAACCTTTGATTGCGAAAGTCGAGGGAAGCGATAAAAGTAAAGAAATAGCAGGTCAACCTCTTTTCTCTTTCGTCTCTCTCCTTCCTTTTTTACTTTTTTTCTAGGGTTAGGGTTTTCGAATTTTCAGGTTTTCTCCCGGAATTCGCATCACAAATTAATTAATTATATTATATCTTTCCAAATTAACAAGGAAAATAAAAAAAAATAACAAAGATTTTGAATTTTCAAGTACTGTGTTTCTGTTCTTGTCTTGTCGTCGTGTTGGTTTCTTGTTTGCGTCGTTAGTCTCTGTTTCAATGTTTTCTGTTTGGTACTTTGGTTACTGTTTTGTATTTTTTGGAACTGTGGAACGCTGTCGTATTGTCTCCATGTGAAAACCGGCAAAAAGATATAATTAATTGATTAATAATTAATTGAAAAAAACGATGACGACGCGGAAGAAAATTGGAGCTGATGAACCCTAACTCGAATTTTGGAACCTGGATGAATCGAATTTTATTTTGACTAGTTATAATTTATCTTGGGTTTTGTATGTAAATACACTTATTCTTAGTCAGAAGCAAAATTGAATTGTTCCTTTTTTGTAAATTGAGATTATTCGAATTTCACAATTGAAGTTCTGCGAGAGGGAGCTTTGGGAAAATGCTGGACTTTGATGTAAGACCTTTGAATGTCGGTTAATTTTAATAAATTGAATTGAACTCCATGATTACTAATTACATGGTGGGATTTTTTTTGGCTTGCAGATGTTAAATGTTTTAATATTTTTGCAATATATGCTTTAATCTGTTATTGAATTGAGATATTAGAAGCAGGAGATAAGCTTTGTGATGGAATTATTTTTGTTGTTGAAAGTAGTTTATGTTACGGCAGGGAAAATGGGTTTTTGAATATGAACTAATTGATCCAATTTTTCTTAAATCTTTTCTCTTGTGGAACTGTTTCACCATTTCAAATGATAGCAAGTCCCAGGTATTTACTCGGAAAATCATTCTGCTTGGAGTTTGGTCAAATTGAAACTTTAATGATTGCATAACTAAGGTTGCTTGAACAGCTGAACTTCAGTCTAAAATGATGCAAGAATTACATGAAAACGGTTTATGATGATACTATTCAATTGTCAGCCACAACTTTTTCAATAAAAAACTGTCGGCCCTCACAAATTTTAACTTTTGTTGAATAACTGATTAATCTCTGTTTATAATCTGAATATCTGATGTTCTGCTAATATTATTCTCCAGAGTTCTTTGGTGAAAGAGTTTAGGCTCAAGCTGCTGCATATGCCATTCCAGATAGTAATAATGATTTGAGCTTTGGAATGATGCCAGTTGAGGGCAAGATGATTCTTACTCCGAAACAGGTCTCCACTACGAGTACTTGTCATGGTGGGCAGGGTATTCTTAATGTTGGATCTCTTGAAAGCAGGGGAGCTCTTGCTAAGAGAAAACAACTGCATAATTATGAAGCATCATTCGTAGATCATTCTCAAATGGGATATCTTTATGATGGTATGTTCTGACAGTTATGACTAAGATTCAAATCTGTTTCTACTTTCTATTTCTTTTCATAAAACACAGCTCATTCGCTGCTTGGATACATTGTGTCATTTTTCTTAATAATGGTTTTAAAGTCTGAAGATTCATTGTGTACCTGTTCATCCTTTGGACATTTTTCCTACTTCTACCTTTACTTCTTCTGTTCCCTCTTCCTCTTAACTAATACTAATATATGGTTTTTGCCCATTTGAATTGTATCAGATAAAATAAATATGGTGAATTACGTAGATTGCTTGGGGAAGAATCAGAGCTTTGATACCATGGCTTTTTCACCTATACTAGGAGGATCCTTGGCATTCTGTGAAGCAAATTCAGACAGCTCACAGCAACTTTTACAGATGGTTTCTGATGTGTCTGATATATTGCCTGGTGCGGACACAGGCATGGCTAGTTCAACTACTATTCCATACATGCAGTTTTATAGACCATCTCAGGCTGAAACAAAATGTTCTTATACTGGACAGTACCAACCTTACTTTCCTGTAGAGGCAATAACTGCTGCTCATCTTCCTCATCTACCTTCAGAAGAATCAAAGAAAGATTCAAGGAATTTATTTGATTGGGCTGTTTGGTATAAGATTTTGCTTGGATATGTTCGGTACAAGAAATCAGTGGCAATTATAGGGGATCCTCGGGTTTCTTTTGTTAACTATCTGCATTCAACAGCCTGCAAGAATAATCATAGATGTAAATGTGAACTATATTTCTCATTCGTGTCACATTATGATGGCTGTCATAATGCTGATTGCTGCATTTGCGGTCCTGTTTGGTATACCTCTATCACCAATAAAGCTCATCCATTCTTTGAACATGTGAAAAGATGTCATGCAGGAAATTCCACTGATGGGGATTCTTTCCAGCCCAGCTATGGTAGTTTAGAAACCATGCAACCTTCGTTGAAGCGTTTGAAAGTGGAAAATCCTCCTTATTCCAGCTTGCCTGAGAATGGTATATATTGTGCAGCAGCTCCATTGAAGGTTCAATCAGATTATCCCAAGCTTCCACCTTTGCAGCAACTGCCAGAATCTCCTGCATCTATTAATTCTGAGGTTATGGAAGCTTACATGGAATTGCTACCAAAGCTTATAGAAGATTCTACAAGCACTGAAGAGATTGGTAACAATGATGCAGATAATTGTCCTACATTGGCTACTGACATTTTACCAGGTCCTTCAGAAGTGGTTGTCAGCAGTTTTAAACAACTAGAAACATATATTGATGGAAGTCATAAAGAAGGGGATGTGGGCTTCAGAGATGGTATTGATACAAGGGAGAATATAATTTATCACCCTAACAATGTAAGATATAACACTTTGCCCAGCTTCTCTGAAGGACTTGTTTCTGGTTGTGAAGAGAATGAGATCATTGCAATGGAGAATGAGCTCATTGCAATGGAGAATGAGCTCACTGCACAAGAATCAAATTGTAGAACAGAACTGATTCCTGCTCCTGAAGAGAGAGAAACAGAAGCCAGGACTACAATTAACCAGGCAGAGACAGCACTTGAGAATGAGCTCATTGCACTGGAATCAAATTGTAGAGTGGAACTGCCTGCTGCTTGTGAAGAGGGAGAAACAGAAGTCAGGACTAATTCTAACCTGGCAGAGATTGCAATCGAGAATGAGCTTATTGCACAAGAAATCGATTTTGGAAAGGAAATAAAGTTGGAGAGTCAGAAGATAAGGGGTGTGTCCTTAATTGAAAATTTCACTGCCCAGCAAATAAAGGAACATATATCAAGTCTTAGGCAGTGTATAGATCAGGTTTGTGCCTTAATTTCTTTATTGCTTTTATTTTCCTTTTTTTACTGCCTTGATTGGAGATATTTATACTGTATCATCAACTTGAAAATGTTGTTAAAATTCTTTAATTTGACTAAATCACCCAATTGAAGGATTGCATACTTGCATACATTCAAACATTTTATGCAAAAACTTCTATATTTCCTACAAGTTTGAAATGAATGGGGCCAGAGAATCTTTAGCAGCCATTTTCTGCTATTTATCAAGCTGCCATAGGGGTGTTGTTGCATGAAACTTTGTTTCCTTGACATCTCATGCCTATGGCCATTGTTCTTTTTGGTGTTATGGAGATGCCCTATAATTTCCCATACTCTATCACTGCATGTAAATTAACGTAATAATGCCCATTACTTTGACCAAGCTGCATAAGAGTAGCACCAATCTTTTTAGTCATTTAAGCAGTTGGTGTTTTATGTTGTAATGTAAATATTCTTTGAGGTATATTGTCTTCTCAAAATTATTCTCTTTGTTACAATTGCTAGTGGTACCCTTTATAAAGCATAAACTTTGCATTTGATAGTGAAGGGGCATTAACATGTCTTTAATTATTCAAATAGGATATACCAAAGAAAGACAGGGGAAGCAGAATAGTCAATATTGACTGTGAGAACACATGTCAGCTATGTGGAACAGATAAGCTTTCACTTGCCCCAGCACCGATATATTGTTCATCATGTAATAATCGTATCAGACGCAGCGCAACCTATTACAGCACACCTGAAGAAAATGGCATCAAACATTGTCTTTGTACCACTTGCTACAAGGTAGCTCGGGGTGAGAATATCATGTTATTTGGGGTTGCTTTTTCCAGGGGGAAGCTGCAGAAAAAGAAGAATGATGAGGAAGCTGAAGAATCGGTAGGCTAATACAGAATATATATATATATATATATATATATATATATTATTTTTCCATAGCAGTCCTAAAAGTTGAAATTGATGATTGACTCACTTCATACGGTATTCCTGTTCCTGCAGTGGGTTCAGTGTGATAAATGCGAAGGGTGGCAACACCAGATATGCGCTCTTTTTAATGATAAAAATGATACGGAAGGAAAAGCTCAGTTCGTCTGCCCAAAATGCTGCTTACAACAAATTCAAAATGGAGAACGGATGCCACCATTAACGAGTACTGTTTTTGGTGCAAAAGATCTCCCACGCACCATGCTTAGTGATCACATAGAGAAAAGACTCTTTACGCGTCTTCAAAAAGAAAGAGAAGAGAAAGCAAGGATTGCAGGAAAGAGCATTGATGAGGTAAGATGACAACTCTGAGTGTTTATTTTTTTGGCGGTGTTGTGGATAGAATAGTGTAGTGTTACTGAATAGTGATCATAACTGAAAATGATATGCAGATGAGAAATATAGTTTATTAGTGAAATGGAATAATACTGGAAAGATGATGAAAGATTATCTAGCCCTTATTTCATTTAATACATGCAACTAGTCTTAAACAAAAAAATGAACCTTAAAATGTTTAATTTTTCTATGGTTAGAAATAACTGTAATATATTGTAGAGTGTAATGTCCGTTTTCTGTTCTAACATGCATGCAGCTTTCAAGCAAGCCCAAAAGTATGCATTTCTGTTGATTTTTTTTCTTCTTTTACCTTTTTGTTTGTATTTTCTTTCTAAGCCTCTCTTCTTCTCCTTTTTTTTTTTTTTAATCAGAGTGAGTTGTTTTTTCATGTTTAGACCATTGCATCTTTTTTATGCTCATTAATGCTAGTTCCTTGTTTAGCTGCTTCATATGATGTGTAATGTTCTATTGTTCACTAGGTTCCTGAAGTAGAAGGCCTTGTTGTGAGAGTGGTTTTGTCTGTTGACAAAATTGTAAAAGTGAAGAAGCAGCTTTTAGATATACTGAAGAATGAGAATTACCCTGTTGAATTCCCATACAAGTCAAAGGTAAGATGTTGAAACTATAAGAACATTAAACTTTTATCTATAGAGTGATTTCTACCAGACTTATTTTTATTTACAACTATATTCTTCTTTTTAGCTATAGTTTGTGTCTCTTTCAGGATCTATCTCTAGCTTTATGTCAGTTTCTCTAAACTATGAAATTTTACTTTTCGATTTCAGGTTATTCTTTTGTTTCAAAGGATTGGAGGGGTAGATGTATGTCTTTTTAGCATGTATGCGCAGGAGTTTGGCTCAGAATGCAGTGACCCAAATCAACGGTGTGTTTATATCTCATATCTTGATTCTGTGAAGTACTTTAGGCCTGAGACACAAACTGCAGCTGGAGAGGCTCTTCGAACTGTTATTTACCATGAAATATTGGTATATTACCCGTTTTGCTCCACTTATTATGATTTCTTAATCTCATATTGGTGTTAATGGTGGATCACTGAGATTGCTTCTTGCGTTTCTGTTCTGTTTTAATTATTAGATCGGATACCTTGAATACTGCAAGAAACGGGGGTTTGCAAGCTGCTACTTATGGGCATGTCCACCGCAAAAAGGAGAAGACTATATCTTATATTGCCACCCAGAGATTCAGAAAACGCCAAAGTCTGATAAGCTGCGGCACTGGTATCTCTCTCTCTCTGATGTGCGCCTCTTTTGTGTCTGTCTGTATGTGCATGAGTATATATGTCTCTGTACCTGTGTGTGCTTGTGTACCCTAGTTTGTGCACTTATCTTGACTTGTATCTATGTGTGAGTACAGGTATCAATCAATGCTACGAAAGGCTGCTAAAGAGGAAGTAGTGGTTGATTTGACTAATTTATACGATCAATTCTTTGTTTCCACTGGGGAATACAACTCCAAGGTGACGGCAGCACGTTTGCCCTATTTTGATGGTGACTATTGGTCTGGTGCTGCTGAGGATGTGCTCAAGAATATCGAGAAAGCAAGTTCTGAAGACTCAAAAAAGATGGGCAAGAAAACTATGTCAAAGAGAATGCTGAAAGCCATGGGACACACGAATCCTTCTGGTGATGCCACTAAGAATATCCTGTTGATGCAAAAGGTAAAAGAAAATTACAAACTACAATTCTTAGCCTTGTCTAATACAAGTATTTGTTATTTTACTTAGAACAGTTACCCATTTAGAATTGCAAATTTAGTTGTTGAACAGCCCAGTCAGTTTGTCTATTCAGTTAATCGACCATGCTTGAGTTTCAGACTTCCGGCCTGGTTCTTAAACAAACCAACCCTAGCCTGAATGACTCACTGCAGTTTTAATTTATAGGGCTCATAAAGAAGGTTAAGTAGGGATTTTGGACTAAGATTTTCTTAGTGAGTACAAGGTTCTTCTCAGAAAACTCTCGCATTTAACGAATTCCTACAAATACCTAGAAACTTTCATTTTATTTGTTTATTGTTGGATTTATAGTACCTACCACATGATAGTTTAATGTCCAGGTCTCATCATGAAAGAATTTGATAGACTTTCTGTTTCTTAGCTTGCACTCTAATTTTGTTTAAAACTATTGCATGGATCAAACTTTAGAGTCTTAACTCTTTCTTATTGGTGTGCTTGAGGATACCCATATACACAGAGACATGCAAAATCTTACACTATTTCTGATGGCCTTTTTTGCCCCTTAAATGCCAGCATTGTAAACCATTATTTAATATATTCTGTTAGCTCATCTTGTTTTGGCCAGCTCCTTTGATGCCTATTAAAGGAGCTTTAGTTTTTCCCAGTTTCTTGGTGCACACTAAAAGTAGAAGGAAGATTTTAAAAATCAATGTGAGATGTGTAATTGTGAAAATATACTATATTAGGTCTTTTAGTAATGCCATTTCATCGTATCCAATTTTTTGTTCTGTGCAAATATGCTTGTAACTAATTTTTTTTTTTCCTTTTTGGTTCACTTTGATAGCTGGGACAAAATATATTACCCATCAAAGAGGACTTCATCATTGCCCATTTGCAGTTTGTCTGCAGACATTGTCATAGAGCTATATTATCGGGATGGCGATGGTTTTGCAGTCTATGTAAAGGCTTTCAGCTATGTGAGAGGTCATTATTCTTTATCCTCTTCTTTATTTGAAAATGAAAATGCTCTTTGGCAGTTTTAGTTGGCACTTTATTCCTCTTCTTCGAACTCTATTGTGGCATCAAGTTATGAGTTTTCTTGGCTTGCTGGATTCATTTAAAATATAACTCCTTATTGTGCCAAAACAGATTTTAAAATATGACTGGTAGAAGTTAATAATTGGTTCTGGTTAAAATTTGGAGCACCGAAGTACATAAGTATGTCAATATAATATGCTGTGGTCCTTGTTGCTCTTTCTATAAAATTAATTATCATTCTCATCTTGCTTCCATGTTTTTACCTATGCCCAAAATCCTATAACCATTATACAGTTCTTTGGCATATACACTGCTTTTTGTGGTGTGCAACTTATTCATTGTTCTTTACTGTTCATTTCATGTTGCAGGTGCCATGATGCAGAGCACAATATCTACAAGGAATCCACTCACACTTTATGTAATGGGGAAAAGCATTTACTGCAAAAGGTTAATATCTAGTCCCAGTCGTCTTTTCCTTTATAAATTAGTGGTTGGAATATTTATGCATATGTAAATTAACTCCAACTGTATCTCTTACTCTTTTCAGATTATGGTGGATGATGTGCCTTCAGATACTGTTGATAAGGATGTCAGTGTGGATTGTGGTTTATTTGAAAATAGGCATGGTTTTTTGAACTTCTGTCAGAAGAACAATTATCAGTTTGACACACTTCGTCGGGCCAAGTATTCCTCAATGATGATCCTACATTACCTTCACAATCCATCCATGATGACTGCTGGGACTACCTGCACTATTTGTTACAAGGACACACCAATAGACCAGTGCTGGCTCTGTGAGATCTGCCCGAATTTTGTTGTTTGTGCTGCATGCTATCAGAGAGATGGCTGTTCGTTGCATAATCATAAGTTGGCTCTGCATTATTCTGCAGTTAATGCAGCAACCAAGGATAGAGAGTTGGAGATGACGGATTTACTGGTATGAAGATATTATCCACTGTAAAACATTGGATTGGCCTGAATTTTAGTAGCCTGCTAGTTTCTAAAGTCTTTATTTTTTATGCACAATCCCATCATTTATCTTTCAGAAATCATGCATGTGAGCTTCTCCGGGTGTGCTTTTTGCAGTAATTCTATGACATTACTTTCATACCTGATACTGCTAGGTTCTTGTTGATCAGTTGATCTTTATACATTATAACTTGAGCTATTAGATTTTGATTACAACATACTTGTCGGTGCAGAAAGCACAAGTGCTGGATGTTTTGCTTCATGCCAGTGAATGTCAGTCCTCCTCCTGCTCCTACCCTAATTGCAGTCTCATCAGAAAGCTATTCCACCATGCAAGAATCTGCTCAGTTCGAGTTCCTGGCGGTTGTCTCTATTGCAAGAAGATTTGGGTCATGTTGGTACTGCATTCCAGGAACTGTAAAGAATCTGATTGCAACGTACCGCGCTGCAGGTATGATACGTACCAAGATCCAAACTCTGCTCACCTAAACAAATCTCAAAATGATTTCCTCTTAGAAACAATTTAATGATTTATTTGGTTTTCAATTTCATAGGGACATAAAGCAGCATGAAATCGTAAAGTTTTTGGCACAGCGAGCCCTGAAACATTAGGAAGAGGCTACAAATGAAGAATGCCAGTTTTTCAGTTATTGGTCAGAGCGCTTAAAATCTCAATTGTACAGTTAAAAAGAGTAGGAATATGTCACAACATGCCAACGTATATTACAAATGTATAGCTCATTGCACCTCCTGAGCCACCATTTGGTTCATTATTTTTGTTAATCCCCTGCTCAAAGAGCAAGGTTTTAACCATCCCCTTTTCCCATAGCCAGATCATGTGTAAGTAGTATTTTATTTTAGTATTAATAATATAAGTAGTACAGTTTTTGTATTATTCTTTTTCCAAACGTATAAATCTCATAATTCGAAAAGCATTTGGTGATAATAAAATTTTAACAACTGTAAAAGTTATCAGTACTTATAAACACATTTATTTATTAATTACTAGCCATCACATGTGGGGTTGAAGTTTTGATTGAAACATGTGGGGTTGAAGTTTTGATTGAAACATATTTTAAGTTGCATATTGTGTAATATAATGTTAATTTTGAAAAGATTAAATTTCTTTTTTGGCTGAAATTTGGTTCGATGAATATAGATATTTCAAGAAGTCTTTCTGCAAAAAATCATTCAAAACTGAGCCGGGGCCCCAAAACGCATTTTTAGCTAAAAACCGTGAAGGTGTACATGATTTCGGACTAAAAACAGACATAAAGTTTTTTTTTTTCTCAATTTTTTCCCGCAATACTGATAAAGAATATATAATTCAAAGCCAACAAAATAGAAGGGTTTTTCACACTTCTAATATCGTTTTTCCACTCTCTTTTTTTTGCGAAGTAATTTCTAATTAAATCGAAACAAGATTCAGATGCTCGTATAAATAAATCCTCAAATCTAATGTGGCTGAGATTTGGTTCGATGAATATAGATATTTCAAGGAGTCTTTCTGCAAAAAAATCATTCAAAACTGAGCCGGGACCCCAAAAATGAGTTTTTAGCTAAAAATCATGAGGGTTAGTACATGATTTCGGCTAAAAATATTGAAGGATTTTTCAGACTTCAAATATCATTTTTCCACTTTTTTCCCAATTAATTTCTAATTAAATCGAAAACAGATTCAGATGGTCGTATAAATAAATCCTTAAATCCAATGTGGCCGAGATTTGGGTCTATGAATATAGATATTTCAAGGAGTCTTTCTGCAAAAAATCATTCAAAACTGAACCAGAGCCCCAAAACGCGTTTTTAGCTAAAAACCGTGTGGGTTAGTACACGGTTTCGGCTAAAAACTGACACAATTTTTTTTTCTTTTTAATTTTTTCCCACAATACTCATAAGTAATATATAATTCAAATCCAAAAATATTGAAGGGTTTTTCGCACTTCTAATATCGTTTTTCCACTTTTTTTGGAATTAATTTCTAAATAAATCGATACAAGATTCAGAAGCTCCTAAAAATAAATCCTTAAATCCAATGTGGCTGAGATTTGTTTCGATGAATATAGATATTTCAAGGAGTCTTTCTGCAAAAAATCATTCAAAACTGAGCAGGGGACCCAAAAGCCGTTATTAGCTAAAAACCGTGAAGGTTAATACACGATTTCGGCCAAAAAATGACCCAAAATTTATTTTTTATCAATTTTATCCAACAATACTCAAGAAGAATATATAATTCAAAGCCAAAAAGATTGAAGGGTTTTTCACACTTCTAATATCGTTTTTCCACTTTTTTTCCCGAATTAATTTTAATTAAATCGAAACAAGATTCAGAAGCTCGTATGAATAAAGCCTCAAATCCAACGTGGCTGAGATTTGGTTCGATGAATATAGATATTTCAAGGAGTCTCTCTGCAAAACATCATTCAAAACTGAGCCGGGACCCCAAAAACGCGTTTTTAGCTAAAAACCGTGAGGGTTAGTGCACGATTTCGGCTAAAAACTGACCCAAATTTTTTTTCTCAATTTCTTCCCGCAATAGTCATGAAGAATATATAATTCAAAGCAAAAAGATTGCGGGGTTTTTCACACTTCTAATATCGTTTTTCAACATTTTTTTCCGAATTAATTTTAATTAAAACGAAACAAGATTCAGATGCTCGTACAAATAAATCCTTAAATCCAACGTGGCTGATATTTGGTTTGGTGAATATAGATATTTCAAGGAGTCTCTCTGCAAAACATCATTCAAAACTGAGCCGGGACCCCAAAAACGCGTTTTGAGCTAAAAACCGTGAGGGTTAGTGCACGATTTCGGCTAAAAACTGACCCAATTTTTTTTCTCAATTTCTTCCCGCAATAGTCATGAAGAATATATAATTCAAAGCAAAAAAGATTGAAGGGTTTTTCACACTTCTAATATCGTTTTTCCACTTTTTTCCCGAATTCATTCTAATTGAAATACAACAAGATTCATATGCTCGTATAAATAAATCCTTAAATCCAATGTGGCTGAGATTCGGTTCGATAAATATAGATATTTCAAGGAGTCTTTCTGCAAAAAATCATTCAAAACTGAGCCGGGGCCCTAAAATGCGTTTTTAGCTAAAAACCGTGAGGTATATGATTTCGACTAAAAACTGACCCAAAAAATTTTTTTTCTCAAACTTTTCAACAATACTCATAAAGAATAAATAATTCAAAGATAAAAATATTGAAGGGTTTTTCAGACTTCTAATATCTTTTTTCCACTTTTTTTCCCAATTAATTTCTAATTAAATCGAAAACAGATTCAGATGGTCGTATAAATAAATCCTTAAATCCAATGTGGCCGAGATTTGGATCTATGAATATAGATATTTCAAGGAGTACCTCTGCAAAAAAATCATTCAAAACCATAGTTATTAAACCCGGCCCGGAGAGCGACCCGCTCGAGACTTCGGGTCACGGTCAGATGGTTCAACCGTCGAGTCAATCGGGTCGATGCGGGTTAATAAATAATATTTTTAAAATATTTTTATAATTTTATAAGCCAAATAAAAATATATTTTAGTATTTACCATTCTTTTCTTTAGTTTAATAAATAAGACAATTTACAATAGAATTAAAAATTTCAAATACTTAATATATTAAATAAAAAATTAAATAAATAAATAAAATTAGATATACATATTATATATATTATTATATGGTAATAAGGAGTAAATAATAATGATTATCAAGTAACATTATCGGTTAGGAAGAAAAATCAAAACTAAATACAAGATAGGGTAGTAGGTGGATAAAAGTAAAACTTTTAAACTTTTTTAAGTTTGGAAAAAATAAAAAACGAGGGTACAGAATAACTTCCTTCCTTCCTCTGCTATCAGGCGGCTATCGCACAGAGATATCTCCCTTCATCTTTTTTTTTTCTTTTTAGAATCAACCTTTGTCCCTTAAGGTTAAAATATCTCACCAAATCCTTTCATCTTTTAGAGAAATTTCATTTTTCAGAATGGTTATGGCTTGATTCCTCTAAACGTTGCTGTTTGATATGATCGGAGATGGAGCTGTGGCTAATTTCAGGACTTGGAATCCAACCCGTCCGGGTCAGCGGATTTTAACGGTTCAGAACGGTTTTCAACGGTTTGAAACGGGTTGATGTCTTGAACGGTTCAAAGATGAAACCGGACCGGCCTAGGTCGCCGGGTTGAACGGTCGGACCGCCGGGCCGGTCCGGGTTTAATAACTATGTTCAAAACTGAGCCAGAACCCCAAAACGCGTTTTTAGCTAAAAACCGTGTGGGTTAGTACATGGTTTCGGCTAAAAACTAACACAAAAATTTTTTTTTTTCAATTTTTTCCCACAATACTCATAAGTAATATATAATTCAAAACCAAAAATATTGAAGGGTTTTTCACACTTCTAATATCGTTTTTCCACTTTTTTTTGAATTAATTTCTAATTAAATCGATACAAGATTCAGAAGCTCGTAAAAATAAATCCTTAAATCCAATGTGGCTGAGATTTGTTTCGATGAATATAGATATTTCAAGGAGTCTTTCTGCAAAAAATCATTCAAAACTGAGCCGGGTCCCCAAAACGCGTTTTTAACTAAAAACTGTGAAGGTAGTACACGGTTTCGACTAAAAACAGACCCAAATTTTTTTTCTCAATTTTTTCCCGCAATACTCATAAAGAATATCTAATTCAAATCCAACAAGATTGAAGGGTTTTTCACACTTCTAATATCGTTTTTCCACTTTTTTTCCCAAATTAATTTATAATTAATTCGAAACAAGATTCAGATGCTCGTATAAATAAATCACCAAATCCGATGTGGTTGAGATTTGGTTTGATGAATATAGATATTTCAATGAGTCTTTCTGCCAAAAAAATCATTCAAAACTAAGCCGGGGCCCCAAAACGCGTTTTTAGCTAAAAACCGTGAGGGTTAGTTCACGATTTCGGCTAAAAAATTACCCAAAATTTTTTTTCTCCATTTTTTCCCGCTATAGTCCTAAAGAATATATAATTCAAAGCCAAAAAGATAGAAGGGTTTTTCACCCTTCTAATATCGTTTTCCTACTTTTTTCCGAATTAATTTCTAATTAAATCGAAACAAGATTCAGAAGCTCGTATATTTAAATCCTCAAATCCAACGTGGTTGAGATTTGGTTTGATGAATATAGATTTTTTTAGGAGTCTCTCTGCAAAAAATTCATTCAAAACTGAGCCAGGACCCCAAAAACGCGTTTTTAGCTAAAAACCGTGAGGGTTAGTGCACGATTTCGGCTAAAAACTGACCCAAAATATTTTTTTCTCAATTTCTTCCCGCAATAGTCATAAAGAATATATAATTCAAAGCCAACAAGATTGAAGGGTTTTTCACACTTCTAATATCGTTTCTCCACTTTTTTTCCGAATTAATTTCTAATCAAATCAAAACAAGATTCAGATGCTCGTATAAATAAATCCTCAAATCCAACGTGGCTGAGATTTGGTTCGATGAATATAGATATTTCAAGGAGTCTTTCTGCAAAAAATCATTCAAAACTGAACCGGGACCCCAAAAACGCGTTGTTAGCTAAAAACCGTGAGGGTTAGTACACGATTTCGGCTAAAAACTGACCCAAAATTTTATTTTCTCAATTTTTTCCCGCAATAGTCATGAAGAATATATAATTCAAAGCCAAAAAGATTGCAGGGATTTTCACACTTCTAATATCGTTTTTCCACATTTTTTTCCGAATTAATTCTAATTAAAACGAAACAAGATTCAGATGCTCATACAAATAAATCCTTAAATCCAACGTGGCTAAGATTTGGTTCGATGAATATATATATTTCAAGAAGTCTTTCTGCAAAAAATCATTCAAAACTGAGCCAGAGCCTCAAAACGCGTTTTTAGCTAAAAACCGTACGATTTCGGCTAAAAACTGACACAATTTTTTTTTTTCAATTTTTTCCCACAATACTCATAAGCAATATATAATTCAAAACCAAAAATATTGAAGGGTTTTTCACACTTCTAATATCGTTTTTCCACTTTTTTTGGAATTAATTTCTAAATAAATCGATACAAGATTCAAAAGCTCGTAAAAATAAATCCTT
>AWUE01015983.1:0-88175 GCA_001974825.2 Corchorus olitorius | reverse complement strand
GAATCGGCCCGCACTGACGCGTCGGGCGTTCAGCAATTCTACTTCTTTGAACAATTTTCAATTCGAATTAAATTGTTTGATACGTAGGAAATTTCGAAGCTTGAACAATTTTCTATTCGAATTAAATTGTTTGATACGTAAGAAATTTCGAAAGTACTATGATTTTAAATGCATTGCATCTTTAAAAGGCTATACTATTAACATTGAGCATATGCCCTAAAGTTAGTAATAAATAGTAAATATTAGTTTGTACATGGACATGTGCAATAGTTTCAATTTTGTTTCCTCCTCTAAAGTGTGTAGCACTTAAACAAAAACTAAGTTTACTCATTTTTCATATGGACATGAAAGGCCTGAAGAGAGGTTACAATTCTTGATAATTATGAGGGATAGAATTTATTATAACATTTATGTGAAAGAAAAGGATAATTACAAAATAGGGCTCAAGGGCAAGAAATTGCTAGAAACTAAGTTAGGGTCTTTTTAGTAATTTGGCAAGTGAGAAAAGACAGAAAAGAACAAAAAAAGTTAAAATGGAGCCTCCTCATCGATCCTCAAAAGGGGCTTTTGGTAAATTCCCTGGGTCTTTCAAATACTATTTAGTATATATTTTCCATTTCTCTAACATTTCCTGTCAATGATTTGTAAACTAATTTTGCCTAATTGATTTTTTTTTCTTCATATAATAGCTTAACACCGGAAAACAGGGAGTTCATATAATAGCTTATCGGAAAATATTCTTAAATAATAATTGATATATACATTCTCAAATAATGACATTTCAAGTAGCAACTAGCAACAAGGTTTAAGATATGTGGGCACATGAGAAAGAAAAAATGAGATGCAGGAAAAAAAATGGGATGCAGGAAAATGAAATTAATAAGCTAAGATATGTTTCAGACGAATATTGTTAAGAAATTGTCCAAATTAAGAAAACTTAAACCAGATTATTTGCTCCGTGGAAGAGCATTAGCCTAAAAAAGAAGCCTAAAGTGACAAATTTAGTAATAACTTAACCTATATATATATATATATATATATAATTAGGCGACATTGAATCATAATTAAAAAGCTTCCTTAGCATGACCTTAATTAAAAAATGACGTTTCCTTTTATATTTCAGTTGGTGGGAATTTTGTAATTAAAATAAAAGAAAAGGATAAGGTCGTCAGATTTGGTAAATATGTGGGGTAAAAAAATGAATACAAAAATAGCCAGTAATCAAGATCACTGGTGATCAAAGATTACATGGGTTTATGGTGGTAATCCAGATCACCCTTGGAGGGGTGATCAGGGGGTAATCCGGATCACCCACACCAAACCAAAAAGTGTAACCAAACGGGGTGATCTAAGATCACCTGCCAAGATCACCACAGGTGATCAAGGATCACCCCCAACCAAAAGCCCCTTAAGGGTATTTAATATATAATAGTAAGGGTATTTCCCAATTCGAATTTTTGATATAAAATAAGATAGTAAAATAAGATAAGATAAGATATAAATCAGCAATAATTATGAATCGATTTACTTTTCATTAACTCGGTTCAAAATTAAAAGTAAAAAGTATGGTCGTTTGCCATGTGGTGAAGGGTGGTTGATTAACTCGGTTAAATCGAATTTCTTTTTGAAGGACGGTTAAATTGAATTTCAATTGGGATAAGTTGGGTAAATCTTTCGGGTTTGGATCTTTGCATTAAAATTTAAGAGTTGGCAAGTGGAACGTAAGGTTTCATCACCCTAAGAAAGAAGTATGAAGGTCTAAGTCTAACAACTTGAGGGCGAAGACAGATTGTCAGAAGTCAAAACAATACCTCCAGGCTCCAGCAAAGAAGAAAATACTATTTGATACAAACAATTGGTTGAAGATGCCAGTCCAGCATTAAATATGCACTGGTCATTGCTACATCAAATCATCTAGGGCTGTAGTACAAAAGAATATAGAAAAGCTTCAAGATCCTGAATCCTAACAAAAGAAAAAGAAGGGGGGAAAGGCCCAATCTCCCCACCCGACCCGAATCAAGATTATGTGGTTATAACTACATTTAAATTGTTAATACACACTACTACATCAAGGTGTCCTACCAGGAAACCTAGAAAAAGAAGATACAATCGAAGTTCTCACTGAAATTTGCCAAACTAGGAAATATGATTTGCCATTACTATCATGTGGTAAAAAATTTCCAAAGCTTCTTTCCTACCGAGGCTTCACCTGGATGCTCGAGCTCATCCTCTTCATCCTCCTCATCCTCACCCTCGCCTTTAAGCCCTTCACTGCGTGATTCATTGCTGTAGTCATTTCCATCACCATACTCACCAACCCCTTCAGGTGTGCCATTCACCTCCTCACTTAGTGTCGCATTTGAAACCAAATTTTTGGTTGCACCAGCATCACCATCCTTTGTGTACGGAGCTGTCTCACACTGCCACAAAATATTAAACATCGCATCAAATCAACTGCACCACTACTATGCAGAAATAATCAGTCAATAAGTCAAGCAATACCCAAAACATCAAAACATTTTGTTAAGTCACAAATAACAATTTAAATTAGAATGATTGTTTACTTCTATTTGATACAGAAGCCTGCCCATAGCAGAGATAATCAGTATACATATATCCACCCACCAAACATGATCATGCACAAGCTACAGGAAATCGGTTTTCAAAAACCCTTACCCGTTGCAGAAAGTGATCAGCACCACCATGCTCGTTTGCAGCTCCATTTTCACTTGCAGGAATGGGAGCTTCCGAGTAGTTAATTTGATCCCCTGCATCTTTACCAACTTCCTTCTCTCTATTTGTGTCAGATATGGTCTTAGCAACTGTGACCCCACTGCATAAAACAGAAGTCAGTTGTTAGTTGCTTCACAAATATCAATAGGCTATTTACAAACTTCCTGAAGTTCTATACTGAACATCCATTTTTCGGCATGTTCCAAGGTTGCACATGTTAAATTAAATTGCAATACAACCCAATCTATAGCAAACAACACCTATTTGAAGAAAAATAATTCAAGGAATCTGTCATGATGTTAGTTTAAGTCACCAGTAACAGACACCTTTGTCTAATTTGGATCCCCTCCTATATACCAAAGCCTATCATGTCGGCAACATATTTGATTTAATCATTACTCTATGGCTAGTTCATCTCTTATTGAGTGAGACCCAAAGCATACAAACTATTAATTGAATTACAATAGCTTACAGGACCAAATAGCAAAACACCTTGTAACTTGTCCAATAATATCAGAAAGGGATTATCAATAATGCAGAGGTGCAAAAGGATGAAAAATATCTACGATCTGATGCAAGCTACAGATTCTAGTAACTTACGTTTTGGGCCTTCGGAGATTATATCTCGTCTCTCCAGGAGTAGGCATAGCCAAAACAACTTTTTGGCGCCTCTTTCTTGGCTGGCCTGCCGCCACACTATCATGTCCTTCACTAACATCATCTTGCTCACTCTCAGTTCTTTTAGATGATTGAGCACGGTTCCGTTTCCGTGCATTTCTAGATGTTCCTCCATCAGCAAGACCAGAATCAATATTCCCATTTGATGGATGCTCAAGCTCATTTGACTCTAAAGCTCTCCCAAGAACAGCCTCAGCATCTCTGACAACTGCCTTCACTGAGCGTGTTCTTCTTGCCTTAGGCCTGCCTCTCTTCTGAAGCTGCTTTCCATGATTCAAATCAGAAGTCTGAGAATCTCCCAACACTTCAAGTTCCTTACTATCAATGTTGCTCTGATTATCAATTGAGAAGTCCTGACCACCATCAACATCTCTAGTGCTAGTTTCTGATTGGACTCTATGAATGTCCAAAGATTCAGTTGCAGCAGCAAACGAGAGCTCTGGCTCATACTCAACTTTCGATGTGCCTTCCATATTGACTTCCCCACCAGAGTGTGGGTCCTCGGTATTTAATTTTGTTATGGCATGAGGCCCAATACCTTTACCTGGAGAGAATTTGAATATTTTCGAGGTGCATTTACGAAGCCATGACATGGTTCCACCAGAAATTGGAGATCCAGCAGCAACTGGTGATATCTCATCCTTCTGCCTCTCAGATGCAGCCAAATTTCCAATATAATCATCTGCCAAAGTAGGAAGAGGAGGGACTTCCTCATTCTCCATTTCCTGAAGTGATTGTAGATCAGATAGCATGAATGCTGAGGTCATCTCACCACAATTCTTGCAACTCTTATGTTTCTCAACAAATGAGATAAAACGGTTTCTCTCATTGATAAATTGTTCTCGTTGATCCTTCAACTTCTTGCTGAGGCCCACTAGATCATCAATGTCTCTTCGTATTTCAATTTGCTGTCCTTCAAGATGCATCTTACTAGCATTAACTTCTTGCCTTTCTTTGTCTACCTTAAGTCTTTCTTGCTTCAGTTCTTCCATTTCTCTCCTAGCTACCTCTCTTAAATAGTTAATATTGTCTAATTCTCTCTCCTTTTCTTCCTCAAATGACTTCTTCCTCTCTCCTAGTTCCTTCTCCATCTCTTCATATCTACTTTGCATATCACTCTCAAGCTTTCTTTTCTGCAACTCAAGGTCATGAAGTCTTTGGCTTCTCTCACTTTCAGCTCTCTCAGCTATCACTGACCGCTCATGTTCCATGGTGGCAGCAAATGTTTGTTTCGCATCTTCAAGAGCCTCAAGCTCCCTCTTTATGTAGTCCTCAGCCTTTTGCTTCTCATTCTTCAACCTTTCCTCTTCAACAAGTTTCTGTTTTTCAAAATTCTCTGTTTGTTGGTTGATATTCTTCAACTCTTTCTCAATCTCTAATCTTTTCTCATCTAGCTCTTCCCACTCTCTTTCAAAATTCTCCTTCTGCCGTTTCAAATCTTCAGCTTCCTTCAAAAGTAGTTCTTCCCTATGCCTGCATTTCTCTAATTCTCCTTTTAGCTCCGATTGCAAGCGTAGATACTCAGACCTCTCTTCTTCAGTTACCCTAAGCCTATCTTCCTCCTCATGCAACTTTAATAGCTTTTCTTCATTTTCAACCCTTATCTTCTCAACTTCGGCCTTAAGGCTCAAAAGATCTTCCTTCTCAGCTAGAATCTGCTTTCTCTCAATCTCTAAATTCTTCTCCTCAGATCTCATGGCCTTCTCTCTTTCCTTATGGTTTTTCACTTTAATTTCAAATTCCTTTTCTTTCTCTTTAAATTTCTCCAGTTTCTTATCTGCTGCCTGCTCACGTTTTGAAAGCTTCTCTTCCATATGTTTGACCTCAATTTCCTTCTTCTCTACTTCGATCACCTTGCTTTTCAGTTCTGCATCTAAGGATTTTCTCTTTTCATCAATTTCCAACTCAAATTCACGCTTCCTCTCATCCAGAATGGCATTATGCTCATCCAGGAGCTTCTGGATCTCAACCTGCGAATTAATGCAAAAGAAAAGGCACCAAATAAGTGATCTTAAGTGATTACTAATAATAACTGGCCCTTATATAACTCTGTGAATAGCAAAACTAGAAGAACAAAATGAATAATCATATATGAACATAAACTTATTTTCAGCAATAGAGCTACAGTGCACTAATTTGTATGAAGTACAAGAAAAGCCCTGATGAGAGCATTTGTCTAACAAGCATTTACAAAACCTTACCTTCTCTCTGGCATTGAGCTTTTCTTCAATTTCAAGTAAGTCCTTTTCTTTCATCTCTAGTTTCTCTCTCACAACATCCCACTCCTGCATCAAAACAATAATGATAAGTAAAAATCATATTAATTTTTCACATTAAAGAACAGCTCAACCAGAAATATAGCTTACCTTTTCTTTCACAGTTAAATTTGCTAGCCTGCTATTTATATCATCTTCTTTCTCCTTCAATGTTTGGTTAGCTGCATCAATCTTCTTTTGTGCCTCTTCAAGGTCCTTCTCTTTTTGCTTAAAGAGCCTATCATTCTCATTAGCTCTCTCCTCCCTTTGGTTGACATATCTTTGGCCTTTAGCCAGCCTCTCTTCTGCATCTTGCAGTTTTTTCTCCCATTCCCGCAAGTCTTCCCTCTGTTTGGACAAAGTAGCCTCATGTGTTTCTTGCCTAATAGAAAAGAAAAGAAATAATAAACTTTAAAGGTAAAATTCTAGAATAATACAAATCCAATGAGAAAGTATGAACACAACATCCCCACCCACCACTCAGGGGGCTGCCCCCAGAAGTAAATAATAAATAATAAATAATAATAATAATAATAATAATAATAATAATAATAATAATAATAATAATAATAATAATAATAATAATAATAATAATAATAATAACTGAAAGGAGAAAAGAAAAATAAAAAAGAACGAAGATCAGAAACATACTCTGAAAGAAAAGAAAGCCGTTCCCTTCGAAGTGCATTTTCACGAGATTCCACCTCCTGTGACTTCCTTTCAATCTCTGAATTCTTTCTACTCACCTCAGCAAGCTTGGCATCAGCTGCACGCAATTTTGCCTCAACCTCCAAAGATTTTTCCTCAACACTAGCAATCAAAGCATTTGCTTCAGAAAGTTTTGAATCTGCAGTAAACTTGATTTCTGCAGTTTCTGAACGCATGTCTCGTAAAGCTTTCTCCAGCTGTAGCAAAGAAATATTAACTAACCATTAAAATTTATCATCCCATAAAATAATAACATGAAAAAATCAATATGTACACAAGCTTTTAATTCCCAAAGGTACAGGATTACATAAATTTTCTTTAATTTATTCTAAATCATACTCAGATTAACAGAAAAATACGACATTAAAAGAAGCCAAAACTATGCCTCTACTTTTTAATATAACAAGACAATAACAAAGCAAAAACCAAAATTTACTTGTTACAGTAAACTGAAAAAAGGCACCGAAAAGAACAATCAAAATCTTTCATCATTGAAGGGCAAGATTGAAAAAGGATAGAAGACCCTTACATCAAGCACACACTGCTTCTCAATACCAAGGGCCTTGCTCAGATTTTCTTCACGCTTCTCAACATCATTCATTGCAATTAAATGTGCTGCTTGTTCTCGTTTGAGAGCATCCTTTGCTTCTATCAGTGCTTTACTGAGTTCCTCAAACTTAGAAGTCCACTCCTTTTTTTCAATCAAGAGAAGCCCCATATTGTACTGGTATTCAAAAAGCTGGGAAAAAAAAACAGATATTTTAAATGAGATAGTGCAGCTAACCAACCATACAAACCATGACCTAAGATAAACACTTATATTCAGCAGACAGCTTTCAAACACATCAACACAATGAATTATCAGATCATAAAGCTAAAATGTAAAACACATAATATTTCACAATTGTCCAGCGAAAAAAAAAAAAGGAAAGCTGCCTAGGCACCTATATAATCCAAATGAAGTTATCTTGGCCTGTCTTTTAGATTTATGCATATCCCTGCTGTCTTCAGTCAAAAACATGCAACCTATAGCAGAATTTTGCTTAAATTATTTCCTCTTCCTTTTCCTCATAATTTCTCTTATTTACTATATATGTTCATTGAACAATCTCCAGTCTCAAATATCTTGAGAACCAAGCATCAGTAGAAATATAAAAAGGTTGATACCCACAAAACACTGGGCTTTAGAACCCACATTTAAATCAACCAAAACATGAACCATATTTTTAACATATTATATTTTCACGCGTGGACAATTTCTAAAAAGAAAAAAAAGGTGAGAAAATGGACACTTCCAATATACAGCAAATAGAGGGTACCGACAGCTATAGCTATTAGGTATGCCACTTGTTTAGTAGGATGCAATAGAAGAGACAAGTTTAAGTAGTTCATTAAGATCTTTAATCCATATTCAATAAGATCTAAAGAAAATGCTAATACCAAAAAGAAAGCCATATAGTATTAATATTCTACCCTTTTACTACTTATATAAACTAGTCCAACAAATTCTGGATTTCCTTCCTCTACTGTTCTCAGATACAGCATATATTGCCCTAATTTTGGGACCACCCAGCCTAGCTACCTGAGGATCAGTTTAAGTTATTCATTCCTGCCCTTTTCGTTCGTATTCAAAAAGATGAAATCAATTGCCAAGACCAAAAACAAAGCCAACCCTAGTATTCCTGAATTGACACGGCACGCCTTGGCCTAGCCTGAGCAACCAACCGACCTAGCTACTAATGCTACCCCAAAATTCAGCACACCAACTACTATATCATAGTTCCATATCATGGTGCTTATCTGAAACAAAGGTTAAAAACTCATTACAAATATAAATACCCAGTTCACTAACATGAGCTTTAAATTTAAGAATTTTACGTGACCATCAAACAAAGACAAACTCACAGGACATACAATCTTCTTTGTGCAAGTAAATTTTAGTTCCACGTCTACAACCAGCTATATAAAATTAACTAAGAATGTCATATTTAAGTGTTAAACTTTACTAAAATTCACTAACCCGCTAATTTAAAGTTCAAACAAGTAATTTAATCTAAAAATTCTTAGTAATACCAATTTCTCACCTAAACCTACAAAATAATATTTGGCCAAAAAGACCTACAAAATAAGATAAAAAATAAAAATAAAAATTTACAACAATATAAATAAATCAAAGTATCCAATAAAAGACAAATTGAAAAAGAAGAGAAGAACATTTCAAGAATAACCTCAGCTTCGAGTCGAACAACTTTCTCGGGCACCCCTTCGTGGTCCTCCAACCGAAGACCGTTTCCATTAGGAGTAACCGGCTCTGCAAAAGCCGCTCCTTTGCCTTTCCCTAAAGCAACCCCGTTGGAGTCTGGATCCGAACCCGACCCGTCGACTTTCTTCCCGGGCGTCAGCGACCAATTCGACCACACTTTCTTCTGCGGCGTAAACATCTTGCGAGTTGCCCAATATGTACCTTAAAAGGTCTTAAATTCAACTACATAACCAACAAAAAACAGAAAAGAACCCCTAATTCCACAATTCCCAAATTTTATGGAAATGAAAGAAGCCCTAATTTTGTTTTCCCCCTGTTTCTTGGTACTTGCTTCTCTCAGTTCAAGAATTTGAAAAAAAACGGAAAATAAGAAACCTAGCGCCGGACTTGAAATGGAATCCTAAATTCCGGCGAAGAGTGTAGTTTGAAATCCGGTAACGTCTCGAAACAGAGAACTTTTATTTTTCTCTCTCTACTTTCAGCCCACCTTTTCTTAGCGCGGATCACTCACGTTCCTTCCTTTTTTTTTATTAATGGGCCCGCTATCTTTGTACTTGCTGAATTCCAATTTTACCCTTATTCTTAATGTTTTTCCTAGGGTATTTTAGGGATTCAGCGATGCTTTCAACGTGCTGTCTGCGCGTATTTTCTTGTGAGGACGGAATTACCCATGGTAGGTAAGTGACGGTTTAGGGTTGGGTAGGGAGTAAATAAGTGAATGAAGCAGGGGTAATTTGGAGAAATGGAATTGTCTGTATTTAATTTTTGGTAATAATGAGAATATAGAATATACTTTGTATGGAAATGCCACGGTGTTGAAGAGCTGTTAAGTGTGTGTGGGCTTGAAGATAAGCATCTCTTTTGTCCCCATGTGGATTCATGGCCATCATTATACACTCTCTCTTCCTTTGTCTTTTTTTAATTAATTAATAATGATAATAATAAAAAAGTTTAAAAAATATATATCAAAAGGTAACAAAATTTTGGAATAAAAGGGTAGAATTTTTTGTTTTGGATTTGGAAATTGAATGTTTCAACAATGATGGGTTAATGACTTAATGAATGGTCATTAAGTATATATATATATATACTTTTAATCTAATGAAACTATAATAAGTAACATAAAATTCAAGAACACAATAGGTTATTAACTTGGTTGATCAATTTTGTCGAAATAATATGTATTTTCGATTATAATTTTTGTTATTTATAAAGAGAAATAGTAAGTCTCAAAACCTATACCTTTAGATGATTTTCTCAACCTTTCAACCACTAAATTAAGAAAGAGAAGTCTTTGATTATAATTTAGTAAAACCAATTTTGAATTGTGATATTTTATTACTCCTTCGTCCCATATTATTTGTCCCTTTTGGGTCAAACCAATCATATATATGATTTTTATTTACAAAAAATATATATACAATCAAATTTTAAAAAATATGTTTTGAAAAGTTTAAGACTCAACTTAATCAAAACATAATTTTTTAAAATTTATTTTTATATAATATTTTTATAATTAAAGGTCAAAGTTAGGAAACTTTGACCCAAAAGGAACAAATAATATGGAACTGAGGGAGTATCTATCTAGGTATGTTTAAAACCAATTTTGAATTGTGACATTAACACAAACCGTTAATGGAAGATCAAGAAAAAGAAGAAAATGGAAGAAGAGAATGTTGGCATGTTGGGTGTGCCGGTGGCTATGGAGTTTGGGGGACAAATAGATGGATGACACGTAGAGGATGTAGGGGACGCACATGAAATTGAGTGTAGGAGGTCCCACAAAGTGTGACTAGTACTAGTAATACCGTTGTGTTGTGATTTGTGATATTGCGATGGCTAAACTAAGGTGATAGAGCAAGTCACTAAAGACCAAAGCCAAGGAGGATTTGGGCACTTGCGGAGCCGGCAACTACCTTTCGATTCTTTCTTTTAATGGTCTTTTATGGCAGCTGAATGGATAATGTCACGATTTGTTAACAAACTTTAGGGATTTACATTTTCTTTAAAAATCCTTACATCCTTGCATAAAAGGTTTAAAATTAGATGCATAATAACTTGTTGTGATCTTGAAAATAAGATAACTTCTCCTGATCTTACTTTCTTGGGTCATAAAATGCTTGATTTTCGCTAGTTTAAACCAAGTTCAATAATAGTAATTTCATTCATTTGTACCAAATATGAAGCTTCTGTGATTGTGGCTTGATCATTTGCTAATATATGTAGAAGATCTTAATGGCTATAAGCAACATTTTATAATTACGCCATCGTAGATGTATGTAGTTTGGTAGTTGAGTGATGTGTTTTTAGGTTTTTATTTTTTACACCGATGGACTTTTAGTTTTGATGCTTGGCAACAAACAACTTGTCTCTAATAGTATCAACAAACACCAATGGACTTTTAGTTTAAGTGACTAGAATTTGATTTCTAATAGTATCAAATAAAAAAATTTACAATTACAGTATCAATTTTGTGTATTCATGTACGTAGAGCTTAGAAATATCTAACTAGAATTGCTTTTAAATTTGTCAACCCGTTGTGCCTCTCTGTCATACTCATGTATCTACATCTTCAAGCTTCAATTAATGGTTTAGCAATTTCAAAACCGTGCAACAAACTAGCTAGTATAAAATGCAGCATTTTGAGTGCTAGTGAGACCCAGGCACAATATTCTTCAGAACCCAAAGGGATTAGTTCAAGATTAGTGTGGCCTAAAAAACGGATGGATAACTATTTGATACACTGATAGTGTAAATTTTAAATTCTACAAGCCGGATGAGGAATTGACACATGTACATTTTTTGAATTAATTTTATTATTAAAATACAAAATTATTCCCTAAATAACACATGTCACCCTTAAAGCCCCGTATATATAGTCTGTTAAACTCCACTAACGGTGTATAGTATAATTTTCCAAAACGGATATCCTAATTATGGTCAATGAAGAATGAAATTATGGGGGCTTGCCCACACTCGCTAGCTGAAACATTGATCATTAATCATGTATTATGTCTAGCTTGGAGGTAGAGACGAGAGGTTGCCAATGTCAGATTCTTCAACTGGTTTATCTTTGCCTCATGATCAGTTTGGGCCTTCTCTAGCATGCGAGGACTGTTGAGTATCAAAGACTGAGCCCATGTGAGTCGTGCCCATGTCACTTCCTCCTAAACTTTCCCGTGTATATTATTAGTAGAAAAAAACATGCAAGGCAAGGCAAGCCATTAATTTTTCTTAATTTGTTAAGTGGGGTCAAGATTATGACTATACAATGTACCTATAGAGATTGACAAGATTGATGACATTAGAACCAGATCAACAATATGATTGAATATATTAATCCAATGGCTTTATGGCATTGTTGGCACTTTACTAGGAAATAAAGCTTTCCAGTTCTTCTATGTTGTCTTGTTTCATTTATTTTTATTATTATTACTATTATAAATTTGGACTTATAATCTATGTATGAAGCAGACCAGATTTTGATATCTATTTGACTTGATTGGATTTTGTATTATACCTCATTGGCCTATGGGAAACAAGCTAAGATCCATCCGAGCATATTTCATATTGCAAAATGCCATGGACCCATCATTCCCAAATTGGGTCGGTGATTTGCCTGGCCTTGGAAATGAGATAGCAACCCCAGCTTTTAAACTTTTTTATAAAAAAAAAATGCAAAAGATTAACAAATCCAGCTAATCTTTCCCCCACTTTTCTTAATTATTAAGACCTTCTTAAATTTTCACACAAAAGATTGTGGAGTGCTTCAGTTTTCAGAATTCTTACCAAAAACAAGTAGGCCCTTTCCTATGGTGTCAGCATATGGAAACCAGAAGCTGAAATCCCTGCTCTTCTTTCAACCCTCCACCACCACCAGAAAGTCTCTTCTTCTGTTTATACTCTTTCAAGGCCATCCTTCTACTAGAAAGTCCAGTCCAGTTGCAGTTGTTTGTATGCCCTTGAAAATCCAGCCACCCAATCGATGGTAGTGCATGAAGGATTCAAGACCTTGATAGAGGAGTATGTAGCAGAATCAACATTTGCAAGTCCAGAGAGGGTAAGCTGTTTTTAAATCCCCTGCTGTTGTAATACTATTTCAATCAATATCAAGTTTGGCCTTGCCAAATGAGTAGGTGAATTTTAAATGCTACTACTTATGAAGATTGGAAGGATGATTTGCCTGCCTGCATAGTATTATATAAAACAATAATGAAAAAGGAGTAATGTAAATGACTTATTAGCCTTTTTCCGTCACTAAATTCTTAAAATGAGGACATTTTGCTCTCTAAATTCTAATTTTAGAGTTGAGACTATATATTTTCTGAACTCTTAAAATTTGAGAGTTATAGGGAAGTATTTTGTCTCAAATTAGAGTTAGGGGACAAAATGTCCTTATTTTAAGAGTTTGGAGTGCAAAAGACTAATAAACCAAATGTAAATTCTGAAGCGAAGGCAGATATTGAAATGGGGCCCTTAGGCCTTAACTGAATACTTGAAATGGATCCTACAAACTCTATGGTGAGCCCAAATTGCATCTTTCAAGACTCGAACAGCCTCGTTCCTATAATAAAATGGTAACTTGCCTTTTAAACGGCCCTTATTAATGGTCAGCTTAAAGACATAAATATCACCATAAGTCATAACCCTGGCCTTCCAACAAATCTCTCCGTTGGGCCCTGGTTCCAATTCGTAAGTCGTAACAATTTGCATTATGACCTTAGAAAACATGTTAATTTGGTATTTTGGATGCTATATTTTCTTTGCTCAAAATAAAATGACTCAAATTGTGAATTGTTTGCCCTGCACAAGAGAGTAGTCCGCTAACTATTTTCCCATTTGAAATGCAAAGAATTGCATCATGATCAAATATTTCAGAGCAAGAGGCAAAAAGATTTTGTTTTATAGGATATTTCAAAGCTCAGGGTTGGATTAAGTGGTAAACGATTTGTTTCAGTTTAAGTAGGTCTCAGGTTCGAGATCTTACGTATGCAGCTGCCCCTGTTGGGAGACTCGCGTGCGTGACGCGGATGGAATCCGGATTAGTCAGAGCAAAACCTTAGATACCGGATGGGATAAAAAAAACAATAACTAGCTAGGTGATAAATTACCGATTGTAATAAAAAAAATTAAAGGATTAGTCAGAGCAAAACCTTAGATACCGGATGGGATAAAAAAAACAATAACTAGCTAGGTGATAAATTACCGATTGTAATAAAAAAATTAAAGGATTAGTCAGAGCAAAACCTTAGATACCGGATGGGATAAAAAAAACAATAACTAGCTAGGTGATAAATTACCGATTGTAATAAAAAAATTAAAGGATTAGTCAAAGCAAAACTTTGGATACCGGATGGGATAAAAAAAACAATAATTAGCTGGGTGATAAATTACCGATTGTAATAAAAAAAATTAAAGGAAAATGTAAATTATACATGTTGACAAAACTTATAACTGTCTTTTATTGTCAAATGTCAAACAGGGGCTTAATCCTTCCTAGTTATCACAAGACACAAGCTGAGTTAACTGTTTAAGCTACTACTACTAGTAGCAACGGATGATGGCCCTCATGAAACTGTAGTCAACGAGTCAAACAACCTTGTACGATTGCAAACAAGGCCAGCTGGAGAAGATACGTGGCAGACACTTATTGGCCTTGCACAATGGCCTCACACATCATTGGATAATTAGAATCCTATAAAACCCTGTTAAAAAGTAAAAAGAATCCTATAAAACTCTTTGAAACAAAAATCACATAGATCTTCTAAATTTAATTTCTTTATTTTTACTGTTAACAAATAAAGACAGCAGCCCTAATTACGCCGAACCATGCAAGTTGCACTTGCACATGCTGACATGCAATGCAACGCAATGAGGAAAAAAAAAATCAAAACCAAAACAAAGACAAGGGTCATTATAAAGTTAGTCACAAAACTAATGATCTCATTAATCAAACATCAAAACAAACATCTTGGTACGTTTTCCTTATACTAAGATAAGACCCATGGCATGAATTAGATTCACAAAAATCTATACTATATTAAAATATATGTTCACTTGTAAAACTTTTGAATCGTCCATTATATCCTTATTTTTCGAATATATTTCTTAAATGCCATTGTTTAAACTTTTATAGTTTTACTTAACTAAAAACTCTATTTTTATTTAATTAAATCAAATATCTTTATAATTTTTACCATTTTACTATTTTAATTAAAAAACTTATGTATATTAGAATTTTTTAAATATACTTTTACAGTTTTACTCAACTAAAAACTCTATTTTTATTTAATTAAATCTAATATCCTTATACCTATTTTATTTTTACCATTTTACTATTTTAATTAAAAAACTTATATATATTAGAATTTTTTAAATATATTTCTTAAATGAAATTTTTTAAATTTTACAATTTTTTTTAGAAATAAATTTTTACGGTTATTCTACTAAAAAATCTATTTTTATTTAATTAAATTAAATATTATTATAAATATTTTATTTTTACCATTTTAATTTTAAAAAATTTGAAACTTTTTGTTAAATCTGGACCCATTTCAATTATAATATAAACTAATAAAAGTATTATTATCAAGTTTAAAACTAATCATTAATTATTCATCATTTTTTAAAACTAATTAAGTTAAAAATTTATTTATTTAAAATTTAATTATTGTGATTAACCTTTTTTCTATTTTTGGAGTGTGTATTGGTAGTTTAATGTATTGGAGTGTATAATAAGAATTTAAAGTTTTTAAGAATAAAAAGAAGAGTAACATGCAATTATTTCCTTTGACTTATAAAGTTAGAGGAGTCAATCGGGCGGGTTGGACGGGTTTCGGATCATCTAAGTCTAGCTCAAATGAGTCAGGTAATTTTCTCGGGTTATTGCTCAGCTGTGTTTGAATAAATGATAATTTAGAATGGTTAAAATTATAACAATGTGGATTTTATTGAATAAAATATAATTTTAGTTTATAATTTCATTGGGTCATTCGGGTTTTGACTCATCTGGGTTCAAATCATTCGGGTATGCTGGGTCTACGGTCAGGTGGGTTCGGATTTTGGCCTCAGGTCACTCAGGTTTTGGATTTTTCGGATTTAGGATTCGGATCAATTGGGTTAGCCTTATATTTTTTAATGTTTAATTCTTAAATTTATTATTTACTAAAAACAGGATGAGTCACGTGCAACGCAGGTGAAAGTGAAGGCTAGTTATCTAAAATATAACTAGCTTTATATAACCTAATTATGTTTATATCAATTTATTGAATTGAGTAAGGTTGCGTTTGGTTCGTGGAAAATAATAGGAAAGTGTAGTAAGTTTGACAGGGAAAATAACTTTTCCATGTTTGGTTGGAGGAATCTAAATTTAGGTGGGGATGATATTCCCATCTAAAAGGGTGGGAAAGTTCACTTTTCCAGGAAAGTGTTACTATTTTTTTTCTTGTCTTTCTCTTATATTCTCAAAATTTAATAACTTTCTCACGTTAATCAAACATGGTAAACATATTCCCACAAAAATAAAAAAAAATTATACTTTCCCACTAAAATAACATTCCTAGGAAAGTAGTGTGAATGACATTACTACGTGATACCTAAGATACCACGAACCAAATATAACCTAAGAAATTTGATATAAATTTAAATAAGATTTTGAAATTGAGTATTTTGAATGATGAAAATAATCGTTTATTTTTCTGTTTAAAATTTGACCTGATTCAAATGAATTAGATTCCAATTTAATTATACTTAGACAAAAAAAATAGCTTAATATGCCTACATAGATTAATATAGATTTTATGAATGAGAGGGAGAGAAATAAAGTACTAATTAATTTACCTAATGATCAACAAAATAATCTTTACTTTCCAAGAAGTTCCCACCCCACGAGTGGTCTAGAAAACTTATTTTTAGCCAACACTTCACGTGCACAATCTGGCACCATCCCCAGAATTTTGTTTTTCATTAAGAATAATGTCAGAATTGATTTCAAATTTCATACAAATTCAATGACACCAATAAACCTCTACCAAATTCTTCAACTCTTTTTGTAGCATATATAATATATGATTCGAGCAATGGGTACTGTTTATCATAGAAAAATTATTTATATTTTTATGAAAAAATTAATTATTAAATCTAAAACATTTTTCTCAATTACTTTAAGAATAATCAAAGACAATACGATGTATATATATTTTCTTAATAATTAGATTAAGGTTCATTTATTTTGTCTTTTTCGTATTAAAAGTTGAAAGCATGAGGGGCAACTGGAGCAGGCAGGGGCCTTAGATGCAGCTGATTGATTATTAATCACTGTCAAAAGTATGGTTGCGTTTAATTTGGAAGGCTGGTTACTGTTTGGCATTCAAAAGCTAATTTTTGAAACTCAAAAGCTATTTTCATTCTGAATGCCAAACAAGTTGTGTTGTCCAACTGATCTCTCAAAAATGCCTCTGAAAATGGTCCCTCTCTTCCTTTTCTTTCTGCTTCTCTCCACCGCCCAAGCAGCCGCCACCGCCGCCAACGAGTACCTTAAGCTCCCATTACTCCATAAAACCCCACGTCCATCCCCTACCCAAACCATTCTCCTCGACGTTTACCGCCTCTCTCATCTCCGCCGCCACCACCACCACCAAAGTCAAAAGGGTATTATTAAGTCACCCGTCGTTTCCGGCGCTCCGTCAGGGTCCGGCCAGTACTTCGTGGAGCTCCGATTAGGCTCCCCTCCACAAACTCTACTTCTCGTCGCTGATACCGGCAGTGATCTCCTCTGGGTAAGTTGCTCCGCTTGTCGCGGCAACTGCTCCTCATTTCACGCTCCAGGCTCCACATTCTTAGCTCGCCACTCTTCTTCCTTCGCCCCCTATCACTGCTATGACACAATGTGTAGTCTCGTTCCCCAACCCGACCCTAATCCCTGTAACCGAACCCGGCTCCACAGCCCGTGTCGTTACCAGTATCTCTACTCCGATGGCTCCGCAACTAATGGCTTCTTCTCCAAAGACACAACTACATTGAAAACTAGCTCCGGGAAGGAGGCCAAGGTTGAAAAACTCTCTTTCGGGTGCGGGTTTCGGATCTCGGGTCCAAGCGTATCCGGTTCAAGCTTCAATGGTGCCCATGGGGTCATGGGCTTAGGCCGTGGACCTATTTCCTTTGCCTCTCAACTCGGCCGCCGTTTCGGCAACAAGTTTTCTTATTGTCTCATGGATTACACCTTATCGCCACCTCCAACGAGCTATCTCATCATCGGCGACGGCGGCGGAGACGGAGACGAACAAAGCGCCATTTCCAAAAGTAGCAAGATGAGCTTCACCCCATTGCTTGCCAACCCTTTATCTCCCACATTTTACTACATTGGGATCAAGAGTGTCAAAGTTAATAAAGCCAAGTTACGGATTGATCCTTCCGTTTGGTCCCTTGATGAGCTTGGCAATGGCGGCACTGTCATGGACTCTGGCACCACTTTAACATTTTTACCTGAGCCAGCCTATGTTAAGATTTTAACAGCTATTAAACGAAGAGTGAGGCTGCCGAGTCCGGCCGAATCAACTCCGGGTTTCGACTTGTGTTTCAACGTGACAGGGACGCCGAGGCCGAAGCTACCAAGGCTGAGTTTCGAACTGGGTGGTGGATCGCTGTTTGAGCCGCCGCCGAGGAACTATTTCATCGACACGGAGGAAGACATAATGTGCTTGGCGATCCAACCAGCTGGACGGGAAATGGGGTTTTCGGTGATAGGGAACCTGATGCAACAAGGGTTTTTGTTCGAGTTCGATAGGGACAAGTCGCGGCTCGGTTTTTCACGTCATGGTTGCGCATTATCTTAGACACGGAAAATCCCTCCTTGGCCTTGCTCACTGAGTCAACTCATTTGCTTTTGCCTCTTTTTTTTTCATTTTATATCAAAAATCAGTATATTTAAAATTTTAAATATCCATTTCTTTGCGATATATATCATTATAATCATATTTTTAGAAGAAAAGAAATTGTTGTTCAAAATGAAATTATATATTAATAAATATTTTCGGACAGTGCACGGATTGATTGTTTGTTCGTTATTGGAGAAAACAGAAATCATGCCCCTATTTTTTCCTTTTTTTCTTTTTTAAGAAAGAAAAGAAAAAAGTTATCAGAAAAAGACAGCATGGCAAATGCATAGTTGGGCTCATTCTCAGTTGTTGTCTGTGATTTTCACGTGATAAATTTTTGCCTTTCTTATCCACAATGATCTGTTTTTTTTCTTTTTCTTTCTCGTGAGTTAACTCGCTCGTGTTCTTGTCAACTGAGAAACCCAAGATTATTACACTTTTTAGGTGTCTGAGAATCAATGTTGGAAAGGCTTTTTGAAATTTTGCTTGCCCTCGTCCACATTGATTGTTAAATTAAATCAAAACGCTTTGTTCTGATCTTATAGCTCTTAGCCCTCCCAGTAAATATGAGCCATTGGATCTGATCTGACAGCTCACTTTCATGAATGCCTTAAATGTAAAGTTCAACCCTTTGTTGAAACTAGTTAACAATAACAACCAGACACTATAAGCTGTGTGTGCAACACCCATTATGTGTATTTTCACCCATTTGCATCGACGGGAAGAAGTTTGATGTCCTTTGGTTGAGCTTTGAGATTCGAGTCTTGCCTTGTCTATAGAGAAAATATATGTTGGGAGTTGGGAGTAAAACTGATCGTATGTATTTCTGTATGTAATGGGTATTTATACAAGAGTTGGTTTAGTTTTGAGATAACTATAGTTTCATCATGATACATCAAAGTGTGGCTAGAGGGTTTGAAGCTTGTCTTTATTTCCTGATCGTAAGGTCAACATGACTTAACATTGAATTAATTGGATTTAACGTGACTGATGTCAAGCCTTCATGAATCATACCCAAAAAAATTGAGTAGAAAAAGTTAGTGTTGAATTTGGGCCATTCAAAGTGGGCTTGACCCAAGAACAACATGAATGGGCCATATTTCAATTTCAAAATTTTCTATGGTGGCATTTCAACAATTATAGTGGCAGAATTGTGGGCTATTTACCATGGCCTTTTGCTTAGCTGGAACAAAGGTTATCGTGACATTATTTTGGAGTCAGACTCTCTCGTTGCTACATCCAAATTTACTTTTCCATCATCAGTTAAGGGGGCACACAACAGGTTAATTCATGCTATTCAGGAATTCCTTGATCGATCTTGGAGGTGCGATATTAAACATGTCTACCGAGAAGCTAATATGTGTGCAGATTGGCTGGCCACCCATTTTGACAATCTTTCTCTGGGACTTCACACCTTCGACACTCCACCTCAGGAGCTCACAACGCTACTCACAGCTGATGCCTTACAAATAACTTGGTCTAGAGCCATTTAATTGCTTTATGTAATTCTTTTCTGCTATTTCCCTAGTAAAAAAAAATCAATATACTTGAGTTGCTCTGTAGATGCCACATTTGGTTTGATTTGGACTTCGGATATTTGGATATAGAGTGTGACATAGATTAGTTTCTTTTGATGAGTACGTGGTTTGGCAAATTAAGTCTTTTTGCCATCTAGACTTTTAAAATTGTCATTCTATCCTTGAAGTTTTACAATTTTACTGGCAAAATTATTTCTGTCAAGTCCATATATAACAAATTAGGTTAATTATTCAAATTGGTCTCTGATATTTGTGAAAATACTCAAATAAGGATCTTACCTCTAATTTGGTTAATTAAGTCCCTAATATTGCAAAATCGGCTCAAATCAGTTCCATAGTCAATTTAAATCTCTAACGTTTTGGAGTTTATTGGGTTGTAAATTTGACGTTAGAGACTGATTTTAGCCAATTTTACAACATTAAAAATTTAATTAACCAAATTAAAAAGTTAGAATCTTATTTGAGCATTTTCACAATATTAGGGACCAATTTAAATATTTAGCCAATAACTTTCTAGCTCTTCTGCTGTGCTTATGTAATTTAAACATTTGGTCGATAATGCCCATTGTTTTCAACCTAACTACAAAAATTACCAAGAGTAAGCCTTTATCATCGTGGAAATCAGAAGCAATCAAACACTCTTTCAAACCCTAGCCTTTCCTCATCCAGTGAATCGTCGCATAGAGGATCTACATCACCGTTATCTCCACTCGCTAACCGCTTTCATCCCGACTCCGGTAAGGGCCTTGACTTGACTTATAAACAGAACGCACCATTCTATATTTTGATTTTACTTTGATTTTACCTTGATTTTACTTTCACTTTAGACTGGAAAGAGATAGAGAGATAGAGAAGAAGAGAAAACAGCCAACTTTGTTGCAAACTAAGGGGCAGCAGCATGGCCTCAACTGAGAGTTCCAGATCTTCAACTGCTGGGTCTCCTGATTCATACATAGGCAGCTTGATTAGCTTGACTTCTAAGTCTGAAATCAGATATGAAGGTGTTCTCTTTAATATCAACACTGAAGAATCTAGCATCGGTTTGAGAAACGGTAAACAAGAACAACTTTTCTTTTCTGGGTTTCCTTTTGCTGGGGTTATCTTTTGATATCTGAGCTCGTTCGTGGATTTTAATTTGTGGGTTTTCTTTGTTAAGGTGAAATAGCTTGTCTTGAGATGTTATTGTGAGGTTGATTTTGGGATGCGTTCAAAATTTTTTATGTTGACTGTTTAACTGGTATGGGTTTGGAAACTCACTAGACTAAATACCCAAGACTGTAGATAGGAAAGTCAATTAAGCTGTTGAATTAGAGAAACAAAAAAGAAAGAGTGCTATAAAGATTGAAGTGTAGGAGAAAATAGCAGATAATTTCTTTTCTGATTAAAGGTGTCGTTTTTATCACAAATGTTATTCCATTGATTGTGATATGAAAGGCCTGTTTTAGACACTGTTGTTGCTCTTTCTGGTGTTAAATGCAACTATATTTGGGTTCTAAATAATGTATGTTACATTGCAGTAAGGTCATTTGGAACAGAAGGGCGAAAAAAAGATGGTCCACAAGTTCCCCCAAGTGATAAAATTTATGAGTACATACTCTTCCGTGGAAGTGACATCAAGGTATACCTAATATTATTAGAACTAATGCACATTGATAGTTCTTATATCGACCTGATCATTTGGCTTTGGCAATCGATCGCGTATTCTTGATAAACCAGCATTTATATATAGATGTAGAAGGATCTGTTTGGGCATAGATAAAGAACTGTACTCGGAAACCAAATAATGGTTAGGAAATGCTAAATTGCTCTAGAGTAGTGGGGGCATTCTCTTGTTAGAAAGATTTTGTTCTGGTTCAGTTTTGGTGTCATATGTTGTTTTTTTGCTATCGAAACTTTGGGCAAAAGCAGCCAGATAATGCAATAGTTGTAATATTGATTCCATCTTATTCAACATTTTAGGTTGGTTTGCACTAAATATTGATTCCATTTGCTGGATTACCACATGATTCCATTTAATTTTAGTGAAGAAAGAAATATTCGTGCTCTCTCAAATTCTGAATCATTTATTTTTAATCGGTATTAAGTGCCTTAAAGTGTTCTTTTTTCCTTTTTCTGCGTTTCTCTACAGGACTTACAGGTTAAATCTTCTCCACCAGCTCAGGCTCCACCACCTATACACAATGATCCTGCTATTATACAGGTAAAGTAAAGAAAACAATCTTATCTATAGCTCTTGAAACCAGTTCTATTATGTTGGAATTAGTATTATGGTCAAGTTATATGGAATCAGTATCTATTATCTTTTCAAGTTACAATATAGATCACATTATATTTTTCAATTCACTGACATATGTTTCAATTACTTTCTTGTACAGTCGCACTATCCCCAAGCAGCAATTGCATCTGCAAGCGTACCTTCTTCAGGTACTGTAACTATACCAGATCCGGGGTCTCAAACTTCATCTGTAGGACTCGCCAGACCAACATTACAAGGCAATCTTCCATTATATCGACCCGGTGCAACTTTAGGACCTTGGGGTTCATCCCCTGCTCCAACCACAAATGGTGGGATGTACTGGCAAGGCTACTATGGGGCCATGAATGGTCTACCTCCACAGCAGCAACCTTTACTCATTCCCCCACCTGGCTTGTCAATGCCACCCTCGATGCAGCAACCTATACAATATCATCCCATGAATGTGTCATTACCTACTGCAGCTTCTAACTTACCAGCTTCTCAATTGTCTGAAAATACTCCTCTGCGGCCTCCTCTTGGTACAGCCCCCCCAAATTTGCAATCTTCTGTGATTCCAACCCAGTCTTCTGCAGTAGTTGCAGAATCATCAACTAGCTTGAACCCAGATAGGGCTTCTGCTTTAACTCTTCCAACTGCAGCTCCTAGTTTGCCCTTGGCATCTCCATTGAATACTGCTTTAGATAAAAGTGCTGTAATTCCTCATTCTGAAAAAGCTAAGACTGTTCATGATCCCATAATGCCCTTCAAAGGCATGCCTGATTCTGCTTCCTCCACCATTGGGACAACAAGTTCTGGATTGAATGATGGAATGGTTCCTGCTTTAGTAACCCCAGGCCAACTTTTACAACCTGGAGTTCTTGCAGCCTCTTTGCCTACATCTTCACAAACAGCTCAGAAGGATGTAGAGGTTGTTCATGTGTCGTCTCCAGAATCAACGCCAGCACCTATTCCAGCTCCATTGGCAGCACAAGCACTGCCCCCTGTGTCAGCGCAAGTAGCACCACCAGTGTCAGCACAAGTATCACCACCATTATTAGCTCAAGCACCACAACAACCACCAAAAATAGAAGGACAGGAACCGATACTGCCTTCACCTTCACCCTCTGATCATAAGGTATCGCTTCTATTATGTCTTTTGTGCAAAGTGCAAACTGACAGGGTTGTGGAAATTTAGGACCCTTTTTATAAATTTCCCCATTTTTTAGTTTGCCATTCGGCGGGTTAGGAAGGAACATTGAACAGTGTCTATTTTCCCCAAGTGTCCCCCTCCTCTCTCTGTCTGTCTGTTCTTAGTTTGTGGATTCTACTGAGTTGCTCCTTTTTTAGACTCATGCAGTTCCTTTATAAGAATCCCCATCTGGCTTGATTCTGAATATCATAAATATTAAATTGTTGTGCTTCTATTTTGAGCGTACTAGTCTTCCAATCCAATATTATTTTCCCGGTACAGATTGAACAGGTCAAAACTACTGGCCTCTCTAATTCAAGGTCACTAACTGCCTAGTCCATTTTCTTACTCATAGAAATTCAGCTATGTTTTCCCTTAGGTAAAAATATTATCTGTGACATTCTTACTTGCCCATTCAACTTATCTTTTGTTTCCTGTTGACATATTCAGGATACAATACCATATTTCTTTAGCTTTTTATTTTGGCTGATTTGACCATTTGCCTAAGTGCTTCATCCTTCCCAATAGTTATGTTTCACTATTTAATTTGTACATATATATTGAGTTATTGACTTGAAATTGTTACATGTATGCTGACATGCAATTTTCCCCATTATTGATGCATTTGATGTTTGGTTCTTCACCACCATCATAGGTTCATGGAGCTCCAACACACACTTATCATAGTTACAGGGGAGGACGTGAAAGAGGAAGAGGAAATGGGGTATGTTTTCTGTTTCTTTGCACTGCCAGATTGTTATTTGTGATGCATATGGTAGCAATATTAATTTTATTAGTGTACAAGAAACAGTTCAAACTAGAATTTTTGCAAACTTTAAGGTTCATTCTAATGGCAGTATAATAATGAGAACTGGTCGATCATGATCTTAGAAATCTTTTTTCTCTTACGAAATTATATTGGAATTCTCTAGTATTTTAAACTTTTATAATTCATAGATATATTTATCTTCTCATTAGAGAATCTATAAGATCAATTAGAAAGCCAAGTTAAACGTCTTTGACCGCTTCAACTTACTTTTTCCTCAAAAGGAAATGATATTAGCAACCAAATCCACTTGGATTCCACTAGTAAATATCATAGCTAATTCCTTGCACAATTGATAGATCAAATTAATTCTTCAAGCCACTGTTGATGATGAGAAAATCTAAGCTTCGTGAACCACTTGGGGATAGAGGATGTGCTCTAATTAACTATTAATGCAACTCTTTGTTTTTATCCAAAATTCTGTAAATGACCTTTATTCTGTTAGCGTGCTTTGTGAACCTTTATCTATTGATTCAAGGCCATAACTTTTAGTCATGACTTAGCTTGGTTAAAACTTCAACATATGGTACTGCAGATTTCACGTTCAGCAACCAGATTTTCAGAAGAATTTGATTTCACAGCGATGAATGAGAAATTTAACAAGGATGAAGTTTGGGGTCATCTTGGCAAAAGTAACCGAGCTCAGGAAGAGGCTGATGACTTACAAAATGAAGATGGTGTTGGGTCCTCAAAAGGGGAGAAGGTAAGCTCTCTGTTTTCCCATCCAATGTGTGAGTTGGTGCCAAGTAAGTTTTGCACAATTTGGTCATATTCTTTTTGTTTACTCTTATTTGTCCTTCTGCAGCCTGTATATGTCAAGGATGACTTTTTCGATTCCCTGTCCTGTGATGCTCTTGATGGGTCTCGTAATGGGAGAACTAGATTTTCAGAGCAAATGAGAAGAGATACAGAGGTACTATATTCCATTTGCATCATCAATTATTAAAACATATAATTTTGGAATATATGGCTTCTAGGCTTATGATAGTGTTCACATGAGTATCTCACTTAGTGACTTGTCACAATGCATGGATTCTCGATAACAATTTCTTTCAATGATATTTGTATAGACCTTTGGCGATTTCTCAAGGCATCGTGGTGGTAGAGGTGGCCGTGGACCTTATTATGGTGGTCGAGCACGTGGTTCTTATCACGGAAGAGGCTACGGATATGGTGGGAGGGGTCGGGGATATGGCATGGCAAATCGTACCACATAGTTAGCACCTGAACTTGAGCAAAAGTAGTAGATCAAACTATCACCAGAAATGTATGGATGTAGCCTACCAGATTAAATATGCTTTCAAACAATGGCCTTTGATTGTACTCCTACAGCGGTTGCTGCCTAAGGATTTAACTATCAAGCCCTAGAAATAAGTAAACCCCTGGAGGACAGATATGGGCTTTAACACTGCACTGCTACCGTGCGCTACATAAGCTTTTTAATGGATAGTGTTGACTGTGAGGTCATTTGATCTGTTTAAAACCTGGTGTTATTGTTGTTTTGGAAAATAAACATTCTGTATCATGTGAATTTTTAATGTTAATTTTATTGCTTTGGAACTGAATTTCTGTTTATCTCATTGAAGGTGATTTTAGGTAATGTATTTTCTCCAGGCAAAACAAGTGAAAGTTGCTCCAAAATGGTGTTCCGTTGTTTTTCCCTTTTTTGGTAAAAGTTCGCCGCTATTTGGCAACAATATTGATTAATTGACTAACTTGTAGTCAAATTGTGGCGGACTTCAAATGAGAGGAAATTCTCTCCTTTGTGTCTAGTCGTCTGTCGTCTTTTTTCTTTCATTCTCGACGAGTTCTTACTAAATCCAACAGTGTTGTATTTCTTTGAAAAATGGCGGTTCCAGTGATCAAATTTCCAATCTTTGTGATATTAAGAGTATTGGGAATTATAATAACAGCTCTTGTTTTTACATGGACTTTTCATTACAGAGGAGGATTGACTCTCATTTCCGACAGCAAAGATCTCATCTTCAATGTAATCTCTGTCTCTGTCTCTGTCTCTCTCTCTTTTCCCCCTTGAATTAGAGAAGGAAGAAATTATCTTCCAGTAATTCATTTGGAAGTTACTTGGTTTGACTTTTCTTTAGTGGGTCAAATCTCATATGGTGAGCCAATTATATTCTCATATTGGGACCCATAAAATGATTAGTGAAGTTAAGTGATAGGTTGAACAAAGTCCAAAGTCCAAAGTCCAAACAAAAAGCATATGTTTGTTATGACAGAATTTGTTACCAAAGTCCTTGTATGTATGTATGTATAATTTGTTATGCCTTGCTTTATTTTCGGTTTTAACAAAAAAAAAAAGTTTGAACTTTGAATTTGAAGTCATATTTTATTTTGGATGTGGACAATTTAGCAGCTGCTTCCCCATAAAGTAATCGCATGCAAACGTGCATGTTTTTTTTTTCTGTAGCTGTGAGCCTGTAACTGATAATAGCATATGATTGATGAGTTTGCAGCTTAGGCTTCCATTCCAAAGTATATTTTAGAATTTTTTTACACTTTTCTTTGCTGGGGTACATAAGATCCGACTAAGTCGGCTAAGTTCTCGGATGAAGCACACCTGAGACAATGAGTCAATGATGCATTACCTTACTTGAGCAGCTTTTATGCATTATGTTTTACCATGCATCTATTATATTTTATAACCAATTCAAAGCTTAAGGGTTCATTACATATATATATACACACATACTATATCTATACTGTTAGAGTTTCACCATGCTACTCTCTAGATTTTTCCAATTGGTAAATTCCAACCATAAGTTCGATGTTTCTAATTGGTAAATTCTAATGACAAGTTTGCCTAGTTAGGCAAAGTTAGGCAAAGTTAGGCAAAGTTAAATACTATTGCCAACGTGCACCAAATGCTTGCCTATATAAAGGGCTATGGCGTGGAGAGCAACAGTGTGGTGAATTGTGTGAGCAATTGTAGAGAAGAGCAAAGCAATTGTGAGAGAATAGAGTTGTGAGCAATTATAGTTTGTATTATTGAAAGTTAAGTCTAAGAGAGTTATTTGTATTTGCTCCTTGTTATGATAAAATTATCTTGCCTCCTCACTAGCCAAGCCAACATATACAACTTCTTCAACTTTGCCACAAATGTGCTACAGATTTCTATCTATTACTGGCTAGATTATATCAAAACATGGCTCAGAGCGTTGGTACTACTACTGGAGAGATGGTTGATGACAAAGGAAAACGTGTGATTGACGTCACCGAGCTTGGAGCTCTAGAGCGCCACTTTTTCATTGACAAACTCATCAAACACATCGAGAATGATAACCTTCACTTGTTGCAGAAAATTAGAGCTAGGATTGACAAGTATTTGAGGCTTTGAGCTCTGTTTTAATTCTTTTAACCATGCATCTGAGTCTTAGTTTGCTTATGCAATCATTTAAGTTCCTTGCTTATATATACATGAATTTTAGCTCTATGACTATCTAGATACATTTACACTTGGATTATGCTCTTATGAATTTTTTTTATTCTATAAATCTATGCTTGGAAGTGATTTGGATAGAATTATATATGCTACTGAATACTGATCATCTAAGTCTATTCATAAAGGCAGGATAAATTTTTATGTTGTCTTAAATAACTCAAAACTGGATTTGCAGAGTCGGTGTAACACTGCCTACCATAGAAGTAAGATACAAGAATTTGCGTGTGGAAGCTGAGTGTGAGGTTGTTCATGGAAAGCCTCTGCCCACTTTATGGACATCTTTTCGGCGCATGTTCTCTGTGAGTAATTTCATGTTTAATGAATAACTTGAGAATGTGGTAGTTGATCATGTGATTGACTTTTGGAACTAATAGGCAGTGTTACAAAACGTGCTGTTTAGACTGCTTGATTTATAAGCCTTTTTTCTTTTTCCCCCCCTAGGGTGTTATGAAGCTCTCAGGTGCTAAGTCTCATAAAGCCAAGATAAACATCATTAATAATGCCAGTGGCATCATAAAGCCTGGAAGGTATAAGAGAATCATTAGTTAAATAACTTGTTAACGCATTTCTTTTCACTCCTATTCTAATTTGTTCTTGTGCTTCTTGCTCATATAGAGCACCTACTTTATCTTTGTGATGCTATCATGAAGAGCACATTTATTAGAACCATAATAACTTTTCTTTGTAAGTTCATTAGAAAGGGAATGTTGAATTCAGCAAATGACGGAACAGAAAATGCTTAGCACCTCTTGAATGTATTTGCAGGATGACTCTACTTCTAGGCCCCCCTGGATGTGGGAAGACAACACTTCTAAAAGCTCTGTCAGGAAATTGGGACCAATCTCTCAAGGTTTAATACATTTGTACTTCATATAATTTCTTTTTGGCCGGTTTGTACTTGCTATAATTTGGTTTCAACTTTTCAGTACACTGTTACTGACTCATCATGATTAGGATTGGGTTTCAGTTCAGCCTATTTGGATTTTGATTCCAATAAACACTAGTCCCAGCTTCCCAAAATATTATTGCTTAGATCAGATATTGCCATTATCTGGGTCTCATTCCTGGAGAGTTTGCTTTTAAAACTTTATTTACATATGGAGAGATCAAAAGAGCATATCTTGTTCAAAGAGGGTTCTCAGTCCAATTGCATTATGAAAGCTACTTGTTTGTAATACTTCAGACCGATGAATGCAGCGTGCCTACCATCTACTTTATAAAATTCTAATATATTTTTCCAATAAAAATATTTAGTTGTTGTCCTACTTGGTGCAGTCATTCACAATTCCTTTTTCTTTCTTCTTTACTGAAATAGGTCACTGGGGAAGTCTCCTACAATGGCTACAGACTACAGGAGTTTGTTCCCCAGAAAACTTCAGCTTATATAAGCCAAAATGATCTGCACATTGCGGAGATGACAGTGAGGGAAACTCTTGATTTTTCTTCCCATTGTCAGGGTGTTGGAAGCAGAGCAGGTTAGAACTTCTCTTTGACGTTAAAATGATACTAAACCGTGGGCATCTTATTGATCCAAAATTATTGTCTTTTCTGCCTATCAAGAAATTACGAGGGAAGTCAGTAGGAGGGAGATGGAAGCAGGAATTGTACCAGATCCTGATACTGATGCTTACATGAAGGTGACTTTACAAGCCTCAGTTGTTATTTCTTATTTTCCAACCTGAGCTATAGAAGTTGATGTTGATGTACATGAATCAATGTTAAAAATTATGTAATTCTTTATGCTTTTCTCAAATTTCCCATGTTAGTATCTTGGCATTTTATTTGTATTTTCTTTTCTTTTGGCTCTCCTATTTATATGATTCTTCTTTGCAGTCAATATCTGTCAAAGGACTAAAAGGAAACCTTCAGACAGATTACATTTTAAAGGTAATCTCTTTTACGGAAATGGGTTCAATGAATTGAGAATGTTGAATCTGAAATCATTTCAACCATCTTGGTGTCTTTTCAGATTCTTGGACTTGATATTTGTGCTGACATACATGTTGGGAATGCCATGAGAAGAGGTATCTCTGGAGGTCAGAAAAAGAGATTGACTACAGGTACATTAAAAGTCTGAGTTCAACTGACTAGATATATGATGCAGAAATTGACTAGTTGGATGTTTTTCACATACCGCATTAACTGAAACATGATTTGCAACGAGTTCATAGTGATGTTTTCTGAACAATGAATGAATTCTTCAAATTGAATTATGCAGGAGAGATGATTGTAGGTCCCGCAAAAGCTTTCTTTATGGATGAGATAACAAATGGTCTAGACAGTTCTACTGCATTTCAGATTGTTACTTGTCTTCAGCAGCTAGCGCATATCACAGATGCAACTTTAGTGGTTTCACTTCTTCAGCCAGCTCCAGAAACTTTTGAGCTCTTTGATGACATTATCTTGATGGCTGAGGGGAGAATCCTGTACCATGGTCCGCGTGATAATATTTTACAATTTTTTGAGGATTGTGGGTTCAGGTGTCCTGAAAGGAAAGGGGTCGCAGGCTTCATCCAGGAGGTAAGTGCATGTAGTTTCTATCTAGTCCTTGCTTTCAACAGACCTGAGTTTCATTACATTTAACTACATGTTTAAGTGTTGGTTGTTAACTTGGCAGGTTATATCCAAAAAGGATCAAGCACAGTACTGGCATAACACTGAATTACCGTATAGCTATTTTTCAGTGGATATGTTTATTAGAAAGTTCAAAGAATCCAGTATTGGGAAGAAGCTGGAGGAGGACCTCTCTGTGCCATATGATAAATCACATAGCCACAAGAATGCCTTGTCCTTTAGCCAATATTCCCTTTCTAAATGGGCAATGTTTAAATCTTGCATGTCCAGGGAGCTTCTTCTCATGAAGAGAAATTCGTTTGTTTACGTTTTCAAAACAAGTCAGGTTATAGTTCTGACTTCTGCATCCTTTTATAATATCATAGTTCCCCCTTCACTCCTCCCTTTTTCTTCGGATGTTTTTGTGTTATATAGCATTGAACTATCATGTGTAAGGCGTTGAAATTTTTGTAACACATCTAGATGTTTCTTTCTTCAGCTTATCATGGTTGCATCAATCACGATGACTGTATATCTGCGTACTCGGATGCATATTGATATCCTTCATGGGAACTACTACATGGGTGCCCTTTTCTTTTCTCTTGTTGTACTTCTTGTTGATGCAATTCCAGAGCTGTCTATGACTGCTACGAGACTTGAAGTTTTCTATAAGCAAAAAGAGTTACGTTTCTATCCTGCATGGGCTTATGCAATTCCAGCCAGTATTGTAAAGATTCCTATTTCAATACTACAATCTCTTGTTTGGACAAGTCTGACGTATTATGTCATTGGATACAGTCCTGAAGCTTGGAGGTGAGTTTGTCACTATCGAAAAGATTTCTTCTTTGATTGCAATGCATCTAATGTGTTTGACAGTTACCCTTTCAGATTTAGTATGCAATTTTTTTCATCTCTTGAAATATAGTATAAACCCAGTAGTCTCGAAAGGGAATTTCAAATGGTTTAAAATTCACAAAATTTATCTTCTTCCTGGGTTGACAATTGAATTTGTACTTCATCTTTAGGTTCTTCCGCCATTTCATTCTTCTTTTTGCTGTGCACTTAGCATCAATATCAATGTTTCGGTTCGTGGCATCAGTCTTCACGACTGCATTTTCTTCCATGATAGCGGGAAATTTTGCTATATCGTTCGTCCTTCTATTTGGCGGATTCATTATCACACAACGTAACTTTCCTGGTTCCATCTCTTCTCCGTTTCAGTTTTAGAAGTGTCAACCAAAAGATAACATCAAATACTGTTATTTGCTGCAGCCTCAATGCCAGTCTGGTTGAAATGGGGCTTTTGGGTTTCCCCTATGACATATGGGGAGATTGGCCTTTCTGTTAATGAGTTTCTGGCTTCTCGCTGGCAAAGGGTGAGTCTCTCAGATTCCAACTTATTGTTCCTACCCTTTCTGTGAAATTAACATAGTAATGCACAATCATGGGATCAAGTTGCTGATTGAATGATTGTTCCAGGAAATTGACTTTAAAAGCTGTCCATAATGTTACCAAACTACTATTATACATTTCTTCTCTGGTTAACTTTCTGATGAAAATTTTCTCTTGTTATTAGCATCTTAGTTTAGCCATATAGTTTTTACTGTCATCATAAACATCAACAAGGTCAGTATTCCCTTGCTAAACTGTCCCCCATTAATGCTAAAACTAACCCATCACCTTCAACAGAGTATTCTGTTTTCTCTCCCCTCATAGTTTAAGTACCAGCTTCATTATTGCATAATATTTATCAAAATCTATATTATCCAGATGGACTTGGAACTGTGAAAGAACATTTGCTGCACCTTGAGATACCCCTTTTACCCTCTCATGTTGTTGCCTTGCCATGAGCATATCAAATTTGCATTATCTATTGTGTAAAAGCATGTTGATGCTTGGTCTGATTCTTACCTTTTTAGATATCGTCAAACACTACAATAGGACAAGAATTACTAGAAAGCCGTGGGGTAAACTTTGATGGATATTATTTCTGGGTATCACTTGGTGCCTTATTTGGATTCACCATAGTTTTCAACATTGGCTTTACCTTGGCCTTAAGTTTCTTGAAGTGTAAGTACATCTTCCTTGTCATTGTCCTTGTAATCAACCTGGTAATGACTGGATGTATAACATGCTTGTTCACCTAATTTTAATGCATATTCAGCTCCAAGTTCTTCTTGTGCCATTATTTCACATGAAAAGCTTTCTCAAATACAAGGAAGAGAAGATTCCTGCCGTAGTTCACTCAAGAAAGAAAAATCTATGGATTCCCCTGCTGCTCATAATTTAAAAGAGAGTAAAGGTTTGCTCCTTTTCATTTATCTCTTGATGTTTCAGTTTGGTATGCTTCTGAACTCTTTTGTTGTTTACATTTTTTTTTGGATAAATGGTAGCTTTTTTCCCCCCATCCAAAAGCAGTGAAACTGCTACTGTGTATGTCAGTTTTACGTTTATATTTTAACATTTGCTTTTCGTTTTATTTCTTAAATTCTAATTGGACCCTTATCTTGATTAGTAGGCAGGATGGTCTTACCTTTTGAGCCCTTAACAGTAGCATTTCAGGATTTGCAATATTATGTCGACACCCCTTCGGTAAATACATTTAACCACTCTATCATATGCACAATTGGCTCATTGAGCATATTCTTAGAGCATTAGTTCAACATGTACTCTGCTTAGTTCTTGCAATTCCATTTCATCTTAGGAAATGAGAGAAAGGGGATTTGCTCAGAAAAAGCTCCAGCTTCTATCAGAAATTACTGGTGTTTTCAGGCCTGGTGTTCTTACAGCATTGATGGGTGTCAGTGGAGCTGGAAAAACAACTCTGCTCGATGTACTTGCAGGGAGGAAAACTATGGGATATACTGAAGGCGAAATCAGAATTGGAGGTTATCTTAAGGTTCAAGAAACTTTTGCTAGGGTTTCAGGCTATTGTGAGCAAAGTGATATACATTCACCACAAATCACAGTAGAAGAATCTGTGATGTTCTCTGCTTGGTTGCGTTTGGATCCTCAAATCAATTCAAAAACTAAAGCTGTAAGGGTTTGAGGACATCATTTTTCACCTTGCAACTTTTAATGTACTTGGTTACATAATTTGTCATGAAACTGAGAATGTTGTTCCTGGATAGGAATTTGTAAATCAAGTCCTTGAGACCATTGAGCTGGATGAAATCAAGGATGCCTTAGTTGGAATACCTGGGATTAGTGGTCTGTCAACTGAGCAACGCAAACGGCTCACAATAGCTGTAGAGCTTGTAAAAAACCCCTCGGTACTCTTTATGGATGAACCTACAACCGGCTTGGATGCACGAGCAGCAGCAATCGTCATGCGAGCAGTAAAGAATATAGCTGATACAGGGAGAACAATTGTCTGCACAATTCACCAGCCAAGTATTGATATATTTGAAGCCTTTGATGAGGTACAATTTTAAGCAATTTGATATAAAGGTATTAATAAAAAAGAAATTGGTATCCTCACCCCTTTTGGTGCATTATAGTTGATCCTTTTGAAAACTGGGGGGCAAATAATCTACTCTGGACCACTGGGGCAGCATTCAAGTAGAGTTATTGATTATTTTGAGGTTAGTTTGTCCTTGAAATACTCACACTTATGATATGTTTGATTCCTCCTTTGTTTGTAATATGCTACTTTTATGTATTGGATAGGATAGATTTTGGTACTTAACAGCTGTTACTGACAGGGCATCTCTGGTGTGCCAAAGCTTCAAAGCAATTACAATCCAGCAACATGGATGTTAGAGGTCACTTCTAAATGTACAGAAGCTGACAAGGGTGTAGATTTTGCCCAAATATACAAGGACTCTGCTTTATACAAGTGAGTTAAATTTCAATAGTTTACTGTTTCTAGTGATTTATAGAGGTGGACATTGTGAAATTAATATTTCTATGAACTATCTTTGAGTTCAGAATCATGCTTTTTTTCTGCAACTTAAATTGGATAGTTTGAATCTTCTTAACTAGAATTGATGCATAAAAGGGGCTTGAATTTTCCCCTCCCTCCATCTTTTATCCAATGGCTGATTACATCATACAATGTTGAACAATGAAAGGTTCATTGCATTGCATTTGCAGGAGCAACAGAGAGCTTGTGAGACATTTCAGTGCTCCACCCCCCGGATCCAAAGATCTGCATTTTCCGACTCGTTTCTCAAGAAATGGTTGGGGACAATTCAAATGTTGCCTATGGAAACAGAATTTGTCCTATTGGAGAAGTCCTTCATACAACTTGACGCGTATTAGTTTTACTTTAGTGGCATCTTTGCTTTATGGAGTCCTCTTCTGGAACCAAGGACAGAAACTGTGAGTATATAACTTATATTGTTTCTTCGTCAAAAATCAATTCAGCTCTAGTGAAATTCATTGAAAGAGGTACATTTATAACATATTACCTCTCAATGTGTGCGCCTTTAATACTACAAGCTTGGTTGGTTGTTTACAGGTGATGGGGTCATAACATTACATTTTCCATTCAAACTGCAGAATGAATTTTGATTGTTCAACTTCATTTTCTAAATTTGTGCAAATATATACAAAAGAAAATGCTGAAATTCCTTATCACTAGTCTGTTTCTATGAGATGTGATTATTAGCTTTGCAATTGGTTATATCTGACTTCAACTTCTTTGTTGTAAATGTCAGAGATAACCAGCAGAATTTGTTTAACATACTTGGTTCAATGTATTCTGCTGCCATAAATCTGGGACTAAATAATTGCCAAGCGGTTTTGCCATATGTTGAAAGGGAGAGAAGTGTTATGTACCGGGAAAGGTTTGCAGGAATGTACTCTGCATGGGCTTATGCACTTGCACAGGTAGCCTCTTTTTTCTTGACAAAGCTGTGTAATAAGGTTTCCTGAGTCTTATCATTTTCTGTTGTATTGTATACATATATATTTATATATAAAAAGCTGCATTAATTTGATTTGCTGAAATGATCATTTGCAGGTGACAGTAGAGATTCCATATCTATTGTTCCAAAGCATTATATTTGTGATCATCTCATACCCAATGATAGGATATTATGTATCTGCTTTCAAAGTTTCTTGGTACTTGTATGCCATGTTCTCGGCAATGCTCTACTACAATTATCTGGGAATGTCACTCGTATCTTTGATGCCAAATGTCACTGTTGCTCTAATTCTATCCTCGTTTTTCAACGCATTCAATCATATTTTTGCTGGATTTTTCATCCCTCAGCCGGTAAGCCAAAACAGGGATGACATGATAATATGATACAAGTAACAAGAAACTGATGTTAGATATATAGATTTATATAGTAATTTTTGTATGTGCAGCAAATTCCAGGATGGTGGATTTGGCTCTATTACTTGACTCCTACATCATGGGTATTGAATGGAATGCTAACTTCTCAATATGGTGACATAAACAAGGAAATTTTGGTATTTGGAGAAACAAAAACAGTTGCTTCCTTCTTAAAAGACTACTTTGGTTTTCACCATGACCGCTTACCTCTAACAGCACTCCCTCTCATTGCCTTTCCCCTAGCTCTTGCTTCCATTTTTGCATTTTGTGTAGGATTAGGAAGACTCAATTTTCAGAGGAGGTGATGAATATCTAATTGAAAAATACTTTTTGCCCCTCCTGATTTGACAGCATGTTATATCGCCTAATAAAGAGACTTTTATAGTCGGAAGATTTTATTTTTTTGTAATGGACCTTCCTCCGATAATCGGTAGTCATATTGAATTCTAACTATAAGTAATCCGAAATCAAATTACATTAGAGTCCAATTGAAAAATTTTATTTGTCTTTTCACATTTCTGAATGGAGATTAGTCTCAACTAATAAGAAATTTGAATACCGTTAATTAAATTAAAAAAAGAAAGAAAGAAAGAAAAAGATAATATTATTGAGTAAAAAATTCTTGCTAAAAATCATGTATTATGGATTTTAGTAATAAAAATAAAAAAGAAAAAGGTGAGCCAACGTGGCGCCTTATTAGAGTATTACTTACTTGTCCGACATGGACTTTTTGTCTCAGTCTCACCTGGCATTAGTTTATTATTGTTTTTATCTTTATTGAAACTTTGGAGTTGAAAATTTTGAAAGCCTCCTTCTCCGATCTATTCTTTACAGAATCAACAAAGCAATATCTTTCTTCTCCTCTTGATTCGATTGAAACCAAAAGGGACTAAATTCTGACAAAACCCATCTCTGAAACCCTCAAAAGAACATATCTTTCCCTTTGTTTCTGTCTGCCTCACCTTTTTCTTCTTGCAAGAAAAATGGCGGTTCCAGTGATCAAATTTCCAATCTTTATGATAGTGAGAGTATTGGGAATTATAATAGCAGCTCTTGTTTTTACATGGACTCTGCATTACAGAGGAGGATTGGCTCTCATCTCTGACAACAAAGATCTCATTTTCAATGTAATCTCTCTCTCTCTCTTCTTTGGTCTTTTTTTTTCTTTTTGTCTTTTGTTCTTTCTGTTAAGTAGAGAATAAAGAAATTTTCTTCTAATTCATTTGGAAAATTACTTTTTTTTTTTATTTGTCTTTAGTGGGTTATATGGTGATTTAATTATCTTGTTCCCATTTTGCTGATAATTTGCTCTGTAACTGGAAAACAATGGAATACATTAGAAATTAATGGTGTCATTTCTTTCTAACTTGAGAAATACTGCTATTCCTCACATAGTTCAATTGTATGATTAAAAGATGCAATGCAGTTTCTTAGAATGAAGTAACAAAATATGGTGATTAGCCTTTTTCTCCATGTTACTGATTTGGTTATTGCTTTTGCTACTCTGTAGTATTTCTTTTGAAGCATTTTTTTTTTAAAAAAAGAAGGTGCAAGTAAAAGCAATCAACATTATTGCACAAATAAAATAATTTGTCTTTGGAGACCATACATGATCTCACTATTATACGGAACAATTATGTTAGACTAGATATTCTGTTTTAATGATCTATAATCTATTCTTTTCTAATCAATTACAATTATGTTTTGCTTTATTTAACAACCTTTTAGAACGTTAAAGGTAAGTAATAAAACCAAACCCAAAATTGATCCTTACTTTAGTGTCTCGCTTAGTCTAACCTATGAAGAGGATTATTTTCTTTTCCATTTCAAATAAAAACTCATTCTTATTTGTTATTGTGTACTTCTTGCAGGTCCATCCTGTTCTTATGGTCATTGGACTGGTGCTCTTAAATGGTGAAGGTGAGTGTCATCTCTCATTGTTCTAAGAATTTGCTAGATGGTGCAATATTTAGTTATATGTAACATAATATCTTTTAAATTTTTGTATGTTGTCCTTGTAATATGATTAATTTTCATGAATATCAAATAAATTATATCAATTGGACACGATTAAAGAATAAAGCAAAACTCTGCAAGAAACATTGATGCATATGTAGAACTTGGCAGTGTAGAGAGTGCTTTCCTTTGTTGTCAATGATAGATTCACCGAAATCTTTTAGAACTTTAGAAGTGAATTACCTTCAAAATATTATCAGAGTTATTCTGGTTCTATTTCTATCTCTAAGATCTTCTGCTTTTTCTTTCGTATGATTTTTCTTGGATATTTGAGGAAATTGTCATGATTTTGAAGTAGGAATTGTAATGAACACATGTATTTGCCTTTTGTTGTCTATTTTGCTTTTCATGGAAAGTTGCTTGTGGAGTTTTAAGAGTTTGTGATTGCTTTACATTGTAAAATAATTTGAGGTGATGTTTGTCAGACCTAATCCGTTATATGATTATACATGCAGAAGCTTTACTTTTTCCACTCTCTCCCTCTCTCGTCTCAACTATAATTTAGAACTCCATTTCTCAAAGGAAGCATGATCTATATAGTGATTCTTAGAAGTAATTGTTTGTTATAGTAAAATCCTGATGTGCTAATTTAGAATATTCCTTGCAAGCTGCTGAATCTACTGTTCTCTTCTAAATAAAATATATGGGTTTTTTTTTTTCCCCAACATTTTTTACTACAAACCTACAGCACTAGAATCTCAACTGTTATTCATGAAGGTCCACATGGAAGCCATATTCATGGATGATCAAGATTTTATTATTCTATACAGTTAACTTTTGGTGATAATGCAACCTTGAATTTTGAGTCTGTATGGAGCCCTTACCTTGATTTTTGTTCCTTTTAGTTGAGTCATATGTTTGGTAATATTGTATAAAACCTTGTGCATTCTCTACTTTGCATGGAGCCATTACAAATGACTAAGCTACATCTACTATATGTTTGATTACATATTTATGTTTATTCACCCTCTTCCCTGGTTTTGGGAGCTGAAGTCAAAATTCTTTATAAGTTTATCTGTTTATTTATCTCCTTTCATCTGCCGTAAGCATGGGAAAGAAGGAGATTTGTCCTTATGTTTGCTTGCAAGCCTAGGTCTTGGAACACTAACTTTACTCAAGAATCTCATGTTTTTGAAGGAAACTTGATCCTACAATTAGTGAATTCTGAATGTGAAATTATATGTAGTTTTGGATATGGTCAGTATCTTTACCATCCTGCTTTTCCTTACTCTTGTTTGTCATGGATTAATGCAGCCATGCTGGCATACAAGACTGTTCCTGGGACAAAAAACTTCAAGAAACTAGTTCATCTTACAGTACAGTGTCTTGCTTTTATCTTCAGTTTTATTGGTGTATGGGCTGCTTTGAAATTTCACAATGACAAGGGCATTGACAACTTTTACAGTCTACACTCTTGGTTGGGCCTAGTTTGCCTGGCCTTGTTTGGCATCCAGGTCTATGCTACTATTCTGTACCCTTTCCCTTTCATGTTTGCTCTATTTTGTCGAGAAGTTGGCCCTCTAAAATTTCTTTTGCTATTACAGTTTGCTACTGGATTTGCAACCTTTTGGTACCCTGGTGGCTCAAGAAACGGCAGAGCTACCTTGTTGCCATGGCATGTGTTCTTTGGGATGTATATTTATGCCCTTGCTATCGCTACTGCTACAACGGGTATTTTAGAAAAGCTTACTTTTCTTCAAACTAACAAGGTAATATCACGCTACTCTACCGAGGCTTTGCTTGTAAACTCTTTGGGTATATTGATCGTTGTTCTGGGTGGTTTTGTCATTCTTGCTACACTCACTCCTGTAAATGGAAAAAGTGAAGCCTACAGGGGATTAGTGGAATAGGTACAATGTGTTTCCCTTGTAATTCCAGGAGACTGAAAGGTCGAAGGTGTATACTCTATTCTGATAGAACTACAGGATGAGTTTGTTGCTAGAGCTGCGACGAAAGTAATACATGTTAATCTGTGAGAAAGCTTTGAGGTGGCTATTGTTTACTGTCCTTTTAGTGTATTTCAGCATTCTGTCTTCTTATTCCAGTGTTAAACGGAATCCAGATTTCCAAAACTAAAATCATTTCTGGTTATTTCCTGAGCTTATATCATGGAAGTTGCCTTCTAGTTCTAGTTGATAAATTTGGTCATTTGCTTCTTGTCTTAACTATTTACTTTTGCTTTTCTAAAATTTGTTATAAGGCGATAGTAAAAACGGAAATACAATACTAGTACTAGTAATAATTGATTGTATAAAATAGAAAAAAGATTACCATTTACGTTAGGCACTGTTGATTTTGCAATTTTGGTTCAATGGTTAGTATAGGCTATGGCCAGGATTTGGGTTTGACATTTTTGATGGCAAGACGAAAGTTGCCCACCATATTTATGAATTGGGACTCATGAATTGTTTGAATAAACTTGGGAAGAAGTTAAAAAAATAAATAAAGAATGTTAAAACTGAATGGAGGCAATTCACCTTCCCACCATTCTTGCTAGGCAAGTTAATATTCTAGTTCTAGACTAAAAGCAACCATCTATGGAAAAATCAATAATCACAATCATTTTGACATTTGAAGCTGAAGCCAAAAATCCGACTCTATTACAACAAAATCGTCGAATCTGCTGCAAAATCTCATCCTTGAACCTCATAAGGGGTAAGTAAAGAAACAAGAAAACAAAACTTGCTAGAACAGATGAAATTGCATCATACTTCTGCCCGGAGAGGCGAAATGAACGCACTCTTCACTGAGTCAGGTTAAAGAAATACAAAGCAGTAACAATGAAACCATGTGAGCTATAGCCTTATTCGTGAGCAAGAACAAAAGACAACATATAACAAAATTTCTCTCCTTATTGATCCGGTTTAGATTGACCAGAATGATGGTCTACAACACGAGCAAAATTGTTGAGAAGCCTGTGATTCATTTATGAGCTGTCTAGGACCACAGGTGTTCTCTTCGATATTCTCTCACAATGACGGGCACACTTGTGGGTGGAACCTAAAACGCAAAAGAAAGGGTCAATTAATTTTTATTTTGTATTGATAGCAATATATATCTAAGACAAGAAGCAAGGTTAAGGAAATTAGAAAGAGAAAAACCCTGATAACTAACAAGCTTTAGAGCAGATTCACTGTTATACTACGGGTTAATCCAAAAAGAAACAAAAGGATTACGTTGCTAATAGATGCAAGGGTTTTTCAATGGTAAAATCTATAAAGAAGCGTCCAACTAAGTCTTAATCCTACTATGTTGTTTTCCACAACAAGAAAAGAGATAAGAATCATCAAATTGTAACTTACCATGCCATAATCTGTGATTACCATGGAGACATAATCTGAAGGTGTTGCATCATAACTGTCAATATAAAAGTTCTCTATAGTCAGGTGCTTAGAAGATGTATATACTATATAGTATCACAATCATCACATTCATAAAAACTTACATAAGATTCAGGAGCTGCAGATTTTCACTATTAACACCATCTAAGTAGTTTATTTCCTCTCTACCATGAACCTTTGAAATGGCATCTGGGTTACCTGTGACAAATGAGAAACAATCCTAAGCCACTTCCATATAAGTGACCCAAAAGTGGAAAAAGGACCTGATAAATATTGACTACAAAACCTACCAAGCTCGTTAGAGCATATTGAATCGAGCTGCACCCTTTCATGAAATTTATATGCTTCACAACACACTAATACAGGTACACGGAATGCATGAGCAACCATAGCAACACAAGCAGTCCCAACCCTTGAGTAAACTGTTCCATTAGACAAAACCGATGAAGCACCCAGAAAAACTCGTGTAACTTCATTCATGATACAAGAAATGGCGTTTACGTGAGTGTATGTACAGCTAAGGCCCTTCCTCACCAACCTACGTAGCAAGAGTTGACCTTCAAGCTTTGGGCGAGAGTCGACCACAACAACACGGAATTGCTTGCCAAGCTCATGGGCATGCAATAATATCATCTCAACTGCAGAGGATGCCCCATATGTAAGAAGAACGTCACCGTCTCGAATCTTTGTAACAGCATGTTTGACTATCACCTTGTCCGCAAGGATGATTTTTTCATTTATGAAACGATCAATCTCCAACATGAGCGTAGCTTTTGCTTCTGACTCTGACAGAGACAGTGGTAATTTTGTAATTCGATTCTTTATAAACTTGATTGCATTACCCATGCTAATTGAGAGGGGTCTGCATTCATTTAAGAAAGAAACATAACTACTAATCCTTGCAGTTAAGTCTCTAATCAGAGCTTTTTCAGGTGGAGTTGAGTAGTCCTTGATAGCCTCTCTGAATGCTTGAAGCATCGCAATACAACGGGCATTGCCACCACATATATCCCCAGATAAGTACTGCAATCCAACCTGAGAAACAAAGGAAATCCCTTATTAAGACAAAAACTGACCATACTTTGATCTCGCTACACAATGATTTCACAAAACTTATTTTGTTACTCTACTCGAGTACCACAGAAAATCTTCCAATCATGTTTGATAAGGCTTATGTAATGAGTGGACAACAACATATGACCCCTGAACAAAAAAGAAAAAAAGAAAAAAAGATGAACATGTGACTAAGAGGTAAAAGTAAGACCCAATCACACACATATGAATATGAATCTCGATACATTCATATATGTGCATGTAGTATGGTTTACGTGTAGGTTGATTTACTGATTTTGCCAAGTCCAAAAGAACCCAAATATGAGCTTGTATGATTACCTTGTACACAGCAGGATGCATAGGATCAAGTTCGAAGAACTTTGTCTCTAAATCAGGAAGTTGAGTTCCGTGTTCATACTGAGGCAAATGCCTGAACAGTTCTACTCTATTCCTAGCTTCAGTTTGTTTTACAACTGCACGCTTTTTGGCTTTCTCCACCCGGCTTGGATCATCATATTGCATTCGTGGATGAGGAGCATCTTTCTTTCTATCTTTCTCAGGTGCACGATCACCTCCTTTCTTCTCAGAGGCTGCAACTTGAGAACCATCATTCTTTACTGAAGGGTTTTTTGCAGCTTTAGTAGGTTTTGTATTTGTCGAAGTCCCCACCTTAGATGCAGCAGCCGGTGCCTTACTTCCTTCAGCTAATAACACATTAAGATCAAACAGGATACAAAATGAGTTATTGAAGGATTTTTTTTTCTTCTTTTAAGGAAAGGTGAATAATACAAAATAAATAAGTATCAATAAATATACCTTTTGCAGCAGCCTTGGCAGCTCGTTGAGCCTCTTGAAGTGCGCGCCTTTCAGCTTTAGAAGTTTTCTCTTTCAATGGCTTTGAGGTAGCAGGTCGATCATGCTGCACTTCAACTGATGCTCCACCAGCCTTTTCTGCAATGACAAACTCACCATTACAGCTTGCATATGCTTCATTTCACAATTCTTTAGAATGACAAAAGCAAGTACATCGAACCATACACAATTTCAATTTCTATGGACCACCCATGAAACGAAATGTAAGTGGAACCTATAAATTTACCCAAGTACCATAACTCTATAAATTCCATCAGTATATACAAAACAATCAAAGCTTGAAAGTAGCGGCTAAGCTAATAATCATTTATTCACATTAATAAGAAAAGTACTACTCCCTATAGATGTAAGCAAGTCAAGCCAGCTCGCTACTTAAGCTCTCAGAAAATAGAGTGTACTTGTTCATGGTCGAGTCAAGGTGAATTAGTCAATCAAGCCAAGTTTGAGTAGCTTAAAATTTGGTTTGCGCTGCTTGAAACCTAAGGAGTCTTCAAGTTTTTTCATTTTTATATGTATCTTTAATATGATTTGCATTAAATGATATTTAAGATAATTTAAGAGATCGATCCAAATTCAGCTTAGCTGAGTCAAGTAGCAAGTCAAGATTAGGTCAAGAACTTTCTACTATATGGACTTACTCACTTCAATTACACTCTTTCAGCCAAACCATTAGAAATTCCTTAATCCAAACACACAGAATTCAACTAAGACAAAATGCCAAAATCTCCAAAAGTTCATGCTTTATTATTTTGAATATACATAGTAAACCAAACTAAATTCCTTCATACTATCCCACTAAGGAAAATAATAAAACGAGTCCAGATTTTATTTTCCAGCCACTTTACTAATAGTAACAGAAATAAGACAATTTTTAACACTTAACTAAAATTACCATTTACCACTTACCAGTGAGTCCTGGAGGCAAATTAACCACCGACACAGTGGTAAGCTCACTAGCAGGTACGCTACTCGACTTGAAGCCTGGAAAAGACGATGGCGATTTTCCGGACATAACTTTACGACCAGGCGAGAACGACGATGCTACGTCCTCGTTTTCCTGAGGAATGGTTATAGTTCGAGCGGAGTACGACAACGACGCCGTAGGGGAAGTAGCTTGGAGAGCTGTACGGAGGGTGAGAGTGTCGGAGTGGTGACGTGGCGGAGGGATCATAACAGGGGAGAGGGAGTTACCGGAGGGAGAGTGCTCGTTAACCGGAGGGGATGAAGGAGAAGAAAATTGGATCAAATCGTGGTGACTTGGAGGATCCGATACAGAACGGTCGGGTGGTGGTGGTGGGGTGAAAAACCCGACTTGACGGACCTTCGGATCGCTGACTGTTCGAGCGGTACGGCGAGGGTCCATCTGTTCGAACGGAGTGATTGCTTTGAAGGAAGAAAAAAATCCTTTTACTTAAAGAGCGTTCATGAAGAAAGATTTTCTCGGGAAAATTTTAGGTCTTAGGGTTTTAATGGAAGAGTAATGAAAATGAAGGTGAGTTTACACAAAAAAGGAAGTGCAAAAACAAAAATTATTTTTCTTTTCCCTTATTTGTCTCTTTTGTTCTTATCTCATACCACTTTTTTCCCCTTTCAGTCTTTCCTTGTTGAGCTATAAAACTTTTTTTCCTTTATCCAATAATGACATTTTGGAAACCAAATTAATGGTTTTTGATTGAATTCATGTCAGATTCATTATAAATTTTCATGTACAAATTTTGTTTTTGCCAATAAATAGAATAGATACTATTAATAAATACACTAATTATTACTATTAATTAGCTTTTGAAGCACATCCCAATTTCTAGTTATGTAAGAAATTTTCCATCCTGCCTTTTCAATCAATTTCCACATTATTTGAGGCTGAAACTCAGCAACTAAAACTGGATGCTTTGTCAACAACTTTAAATGATCAAATCAAAAGGAAGAAATAGCAAAGAGCAAAAGATTAAGAACAGCTGATACTGTATATAAATGTCGAAAAGTATACGAATGCCAAAATGTTGATGGATTACTTGAAACAACTGCATACAACATCGGGTCTGGATGAGGTAAAGCAAGCAACACATGGTACTAAATGTAAAATTTGGAGAAATATGAAATCCATGACCAATCATTCCACAATGGCATTCCCTTTGTGATACATTTAAGTAGCGATCGAAAATCATATAAAACTAGGGCAGACTGGTCCCTTGGATAGGCCAAGGCGAACTTCCATGCTATGGTGCAGGTCTTGTGGCCGGAAACTCTCAGATTCACGAGGATCTGCAACCAACAAGAAGATTCTAAATTACTTCTAAGAACATCATAAATTGAAACCAGAGATGATACTTTTCCATGGGTTATCCAACTAGCTGGCATGCAACGGCATCTTTAAAGGACCAAATCTAATAAACAAAGATTCCAAGTTTCTAATGAAAAATGCATCACTATTCATGCACCTCAAACAATATGCACCATTACCAATTTATGAGGGGAAAGAGAAAGCCGAATCACAAATAATTAGTAGTTGAAAAGAGAAAGCCCATATTAAACAGAAATGCCAACCAAGTATTTAAAACTAGTAGATAGTTACAGTTCCTCCCTTATCCTATAAGCATACATATATTTTTTAAAGGCTATTGGATTATAAGGGGAACCGGATTTTTTTCTAATCAATCTCCAAAAGCTCTTAGAAGCCAAGGAGATGAAGGCAGCGCCAAAAGGAGATGTAGGAAAAAGGAAAGGAGCATCATGCTTGTTCTGACACTAAATGGCTAGAAAACAATTCACCATGTGATCACTGATCCATTTGAAAGGAAACCTAACAACATGGAAAGTGGAAGACACTAGCATAGTGAGACAACTCCAAACATGACACTGAATTGACCTTCCTCAAGTCTTTCACAGATGGACAGTAACCATGTGGGATACAGGTAGTGAGTAGTGACTTAAAAAGACTACCAAGTACTATGCAGTGATGTTGACTCTCAAGAGTAATTTTAAGTAGTGAGTTCAAGCAAGTATTATGAAGGAACAACAATATTCTAAAAAATACAGCAAGTATATGCTTCTTTTGTATTTAGTATGCATTCTCATACCATTCAAATAGTCCTCAAAGCCAAAATGATCTAATTCTCCTGTCAGTGCTTCCAACCCCAGCATCGAAGATGGGAGTATAGGCCTCTGGAATCTGCATAATTTCGGAAGACATACATAAGAGGAATTAAGAGTAAGTTCCTGATCTGATTGTTGCAACACTCATAAACCAAAAGAATTCTAGGTATATCTTAAGCCCAATCTACAGAGAATGAACTAGATGAATCGCATTTCTTCCAAAAAGTGCCCAGTCCACAGCAATGCTCTAAATCTATTGATTATGTCAATCCACATTACATCATATACCACTTTGTAAGAGAAAGACAAAGAACATTATACTGAAAGGAACAACAATTACTAGATTTCTGTCATACAAGATTGTCGTGCAAAAACAAATGATAAAGGCTGTTAAACTTACAACCAGCTAGAAAAAAAATCACCCAAGAACATGTATAATCCTGAAGGAGCAGAGTTCTTAAAGTTCTTACTACTTCAAACAGACTGATAAGTCTTTCAGCATAGGAATCATAATACTAGCCCATTCATACATGGTGGAAAGAAATATTGTAAATTGCTGACAACCAGCAGTCTCTCCGCAGGCAAACTATAAAAAAGGAAAGCTAACAACCTGAATAGCTAAATTCTAGATCTTCTGTTTTGCACTATGAAGTTCATAGAAGAGTTATGGTTCAAGCCTATAGAAAAATAGCCATGCTTCACAGTGTTCTTTCCTTCTACACAAAATCCCATTCACCACAAACCACAAGATCTTAGTTTAGCCTATTAAAGTAGCATAGAATACAGTTTCATCAACTGTATATCTAATCTTTCCGTATGAGTTATTCCAAAAAAAAACAGAGGAACGTGAGACAAATTTTGTTTCCATACTCTTCAAAAATCAAAGTCCTGTCCTGTTCTTCTAGGTCTTGATTCAAAAGCTTTAAAGGCTGTAAGAAGTACGAGGGAAGTTAGCCAAAGCCTAGCACCTAGTGAAGTCTAACCTGTCCAACTTATCTATAGAAAATTGGAAAGCCACTCTCATCGAGTCTTATATGTAAAGCATTTCCTCCCATCATTAATATTGATCTTCACTCCAAAAGCAAGTGGACAGCAGTTGAGGTGATAGCAATGATGAGAAGGGAAACTCAAGCAGGAAGTCTTCATAAAAGCTTTTTCAAATCTAAGAAAGCTTTTCTAGGTTGCAATAAAATCCCAAAAAACTATGGTTTCATTTGAATGTACATGTGTTCGTTCTTACCCCTCTTCCAATTTTAATCTCCATGTTAATTCCATGTAATCAAACAATGATATAAAAGAGCCGACTATATTATTTCATCAGAGAAGGAAAAAATTTCCTAAATTATCCAGACAAACCTAGAGAAAAACTTTACTAAGCATCGGCACCTACACATTGAGCTTGACAAGAGAATTAATTCATTATAAAAATCAAAAGCTTAGAGCTCTTACCGTGAAAGAATTTGCCTATCCAAATCCCTTTTGAGTGGCATCGCTGTCCCGTAAGTATTGGCCAGCACTTTCTTGTTCGTCTCCTCTTGTGTTTTCTTTGCCTAAAAAAACCAAATCAAAATACCCGCATCAATAGTCAATTATTTCACTCCCAATACAACTTCAAAACCTAATTAAGAATCTGGAAAAAAAAATCTTCTCATCATACTTTTCAGTAACAAAGAGCCCTAAAACTAATATGAAAAGAAAAAGGCCGAGAGAGATTACAGATTCGTAAGCAGATTCAAGAGGGTGAGTTCCGACGAGATCGCTCTTAACGCCGTGGAGACCAAATCGAAGCCTGTCGAGTGGGCCTCCTCCGATTTCGTGATGAATCGACTTCTGTGCTTCCATTTTTCTCTTTTGATTTTTCCCTTTTTTTTCTCTTCTACTTTCTCTTCAGTATTTTTTTTCTCTTTCGATTTCTTCTGTGGGATTTTTATATTGTTAATTTTAGTTTCCGCAGTGTCTTTGCAAGCAAGAAAAGGTAGGAGACATCGTCCACTTAAACGACGTCGTGAAGTACTGTGAGCCAATAGCAAAAATCCAATTCAAGCCCAACTCCAATTTTGGATTGGATTCTAAATCCGAGCAAGAAATGGGTCAAGCCCATTTATATGTAGGGGAAGAAGTAACTAAATCTCTAAATCTAAGCCAATTTCTAGTGCAAAAAATTTCTTATGCCTCTATTATTGATGTTGTATTTGAGATTACATACAAACTTTTATAATAAATTCATAATAAAAGAACTTATTATTGATTAAAATTAGATGTGATTTTTTTTTACATAAGAGCAGTCTATGACGGTATTATCTAACAATAGCACGAGACCTAACAACACCAATCAGGTCATCTTGCATGAGGTACAAGTGAACTTCACATTTGGGTTGGTGGCACAAAATTCATAGTCTTACTCTCATAGCAATTGATGGGAAGGGCCAGCTCAAATGTCAGATGGTGGTGGTCAAAAAAGAAGGATCAAGATTAATGGCATTGGCAATAACATGTCAAGGCTAGTATAATTGGAAGATTTTCCCAACCTGCAAACTGCAAAGTGCAAAATATAAAAATTAAGCTAGTGGCTAGTGGTACTGTGGTAGGAAGGAGGGCAGAGCAAGGAGAGTAGACAGTCCAATTGAGTACTACTAGTTTTTTTTTTTTTTTTTGGTACTGAATTGAGTAGTACTAGTTGTCTCTACTAATTGTGGATGTGGATGGGTTGGGTCAGTACTTATTAGTAAGGAATTTTTAATTTTGCAGTTAAGTCAGCAGAGAAAGAGGCATAGCTAAGCTAAATAAATAAGCTAGGCCATTTTTTTTACCTTTTCCTGCAAGCAAACAGGACACCCACCTAAGATTCACCGGTTGAACTTGAACAAGGTAACATCAAAAACTTTACTTCTAGTTCTAGACTCTACTTCTTGCCCAATTTTTCTTTATTTTTCCTTTTGTTGGGTGGAAAACCAGTCTTCTTTTTTCTTTCTTTTTTGGAGTTTTGTGCCTTACACAACTTCTGAAAAAGATTCATATATCAACTTTTTCCTTCTTTTTCCCTACCATTTATTCATGTTTGAGAAGAAATTTACTATTTTATAGGTCGCCTAGCTTATACTGCTAAGAAACTGCCTTCCATTGGCAAATTCTGCCTGCATGAATCTGTAGCTGAAGAACAAAATTATTGTATTATTGCTGTATGATTGAAACTTGAAGTTACTAATTACTACATAGAAACCTATATATACCGATTGCCCCGATCCTTATTAAGTAATAAATTACATCTTTGTCTCTTTTTCATGCATGTCATATGGATTCATGTGTAGGCTTTGGGTGAATAAAAAGTTCATATGTTTCTTAACTTATAATTCATAATTTCATATATATTCACATCCTGATTCCTGAAAATATACATTATCTTTAATTAGTATGGACCAGGCAGACAATTCTCCATATATAGTTTATAAACCATGTAAATGTGAGGTTTGAGTACAAATTTATGGGAGAGGAAAAAAAGTACTGTTTTGTACTGCCAAGAATAATAAAATATACCTAGAAACATATAGCAGTAAAAATTGATAAATTCACATATATATGGTCAAAGTAAGAATCCTAGTAATAAAATTACCTGCATTTTCTTCCCACAACTTCCTTGTGTATAAAACCAAAATCTTTTGGTTTTTGATGGATTGAACTGCAAACAAATATGGAAAATTTACCAAACTCAGAAATTCAGAATCATTTAATTAACTAGTATGGTAGTATAGCTAGTAGACGTAGAATTTTATATTACAAAAGGTGGAGAACCTTTCATTATGTACCATGCAAGGTCTAGAGGTCTTTCTTCCATGGCCATGCTTGGTTTGGTTTTGACAGTCTTCCTCTCTTTGAATTCTCTATAATTTCCAGCAGAAGGAAGGTACTAAGTACTAACTAACACCCACTTTAATATTCAATTTTTTCAACAAGAATAAAAACAAAATACAAAAAAAGAGCTCTTTTCATTATCAGAGAATAGTTAAGTTTTCTGTTCATTGATGAAGAGTAAGTTTTTGTAACTATTCTTCAGTTATATATTTTCTTCAAAGCTTATAAGTAGTCTTCATCCTTCCCAGGTTTTCCACTGTTCTAACCCACTGTTTTCCTCCTGCAAGTTTTTCTCCTCTGGGTCCTATGTTAAAAACACTACCTATTGCTATTGCTTAAATTGGCTGCTGAAATTATGATTTACTGTACTATATATAAACCATTTTCCCCCCTTATATTTTCATTAAAGACTATGGATTTTCTTCTTACTTATGGAGTTATTAATTAACTCCTATGTTAGTCTTTCTCCTCTTTAACTACAGTATAACAACTCAATTAGCTCCAAGCTTCTTTATTTTTCTTGGGAGTTATCCCTACAGACTGAGCTTATGACCACTGGTGCAGGCTCTTGTTCTTCTTTTTCTGTCATTTCCATTTTCCCAAGGGACTTATGCATGCTTTTCTCTGTGCTGCTTGGTTTTACAGATTCTGTTTCATATATAGGGTTAGTTTTCTGAGTCAGGATTCATAATGTTCTGAATGTTGAAATTGCAGATATATATGGGATTGGGAAACTATATCACTCTTCTTTCAATCACTGTCAACAATATACCAGGTAATCCCAAACTCTAACCCTTCAGAATTCTGATAATTGTCACTCTTCTTTCTTTCTTGTCATTCACTTTGAAACTTTCTAACAAACAAACAGAAATGGTGTACTCTATGTGTTTGATAAAATTGAAATTGTTTCAGGAGTTGGCAACACTAGTGTATAGTTGTGCATTCTATTGTTTTTGCTTGCTGTCCAAAATCCTAAAGTTTTAGATTGTATGGGCCCCATTGGATTGGTTTGTTTTATTCTTTTTACTTCTCTTTGGTTTGGGCTTCTTCAGTCAGTCTCCAAGTTTACTCTTTTACTTTTGGGCCTGAAAAATGAGAATACACCCAAAACTAAAATACTACTACTAAAGAAAACAAGAAGGGGAGGTGGCCAAAATATACATATTACACACAGTTACCAAGTAAAGACACTTTTTTCCCCAGAAGTAAATACACACATTAAAGTTTTATGGTAAACAGGGTTTCTAAAGCCCTGTGCCCAAAGTGTTATGGTAACAGGGAAAGAGGGGAACTATTTCTGTTTGTAAATTCATCCACTGAAGTCTAGTCAAATTCCTGCAATCAATAAATATGTCCAGAGGAATTCCATACTACAGCATAGAAGTTGCAACCAATTCAAACTTCTTCATCATATAGTTGAAATCTGCAAAAATATCACTTCAATGGTAGAAAATTTTAATTATCACAGCAGTCTCAACTCTCAACCACTCATAATTATCAATAGGTTGACGAAAGCCTTCAAGTACTATAGTAATAACTAATAATTGTCATTGGTCAACACTCAACAGATAGCTCTTACTTGTTTGAAAAGTCAAACAAGAAGATTCTAAAGTTGGTCTTGTTTATAGGAAACCAAAGGTTAAAATAGCAGAAATACAAAATGTAGCCATAGGCAAAAAGGGCAATAAGAAAATGTTGATAACCTTTGTCTTGCAACAAGTTATGGCTTCATCCATCACTAATTCATTCCGCATTGCTTTTCTCCATGGATTGAGTTTTCTTATCTCATAAAGTTTCAATTACTTTCTATAGTATATTATTATGTAGCTGAGTACTTCCATTCTTTATTTCTTATTCCAACTTTGCAATGATGACTCTTTGTTGCTAGTGGTACTGTCTATATAAATTCTTCAGCCAACATTCTGAGAATGAATATTCTCCCTTGCATGATCAAATCAGAAAAGAAATCATGAAAAATAATGATTGATTATGAATTTATGGCATTCATTGATCTCAACTTTAGAATTTAGATTGCTGCAATGGTCTTTATCTGCTATATCATCAATAATGCTGCAATGGTCTCTATCTGCTATATAATGCTGTTATACACTACGAGTAGGCTTGGCCTGGATATGTAAGGAGTTAACTATATATGTTTAACTTCAACTTACTGATTGGAGAAAGATACTAATCAAGGCATATGGCCCTTTTATAAGCTACAGCTACTAGCTAGAAGATTAGGGTTAATGTTAAACAGTGAAGAAAATTCTACTTGAAAGTAGTTCACTTCCATGATGGAAATCACTATATAGATAGTAAACATACTAGCTCCATTATAAATTAATACTACATATACTTAAAGAATAAGGGTAAAAGATAGGCATAGTTGACTCAGACACAGTGACTCCTTGAAAAACAGATTAGGAAAACTCTCTTCTGAGTTCTGAGAGACTATATATATGCATATCCCAGGTGGTGAACAGTGGCCAGGGGGGTTTAGGTTTTGCTCTTTCCTAGGGTTTAGCTGAAAATCTACTCAAACAGCCTTTCTGGTTTTCTGCACAACTTGAAAAACTTTTCTACCTCAATGTTGGATTGGATGATGATATGAACTCAACATACATATAGTTTATGCTGTAGGCAAAGTAAAATTAGATGAAAGCAACTAATTATGTTCTTTTTGAGATACAAATATTATCATATATTTTTTTGGTTAAAAGAGAACATTATATATATAGAAATAAAGGTTAAGGTTTGAACCTTTTTTACTCAAACTAAAAAGGTGACATAGGATGTGCTTGGTTTGAAATCAACAGTTGATTTACCATCAGATTGGGCGGCAAGTTATCCCTAGGCCAACTCTTGGCTAAACCTAGCTGGAATTACTAACTCTCGTTTTGTGCTTTCCTGTCATAATCTAGGAAAAAAGCTGTCAAATAGTATGTATTAATATAACTGTCCTCAAGAGCAGGGACAAGTAATTAAGTTTTTCCCCTCCATATATAATACTCAATAGAAAACTGTGCTATACCTAATAAAACTTATCTAAAACACAAGTATATATGTATGGAGATATATACTGGTTAAATGCCAACCTTTAATTAAGTTCAAAATTGAGAAGTGATAAGAACACAAGCATGATTGAATGAATTAATGCAAAACTAGAGCACATAGAGGAAAAGGATCGAAAATACTCAGTCTTCATAGACAGAAAAAACAGAACAATATCTTTCTAGAGATCAGGCCATGGGCAGGACACTTTGAAAGAACAACAATTGGCATGAACTAAATTGTTTTGACATCACTTGCTGAGATTATGACATTTCCCCTCTCATGGAAAGAATCTATGTCATGTAGAAGATTCACATATTGTTTGGTAGTTTGGGTTAATTATAATATTGTTGTCACAAATTATTGCATGCAGGATAACAGTTGAAGCAACGAACTAAAATTACATGTTGGATATGATCAGAATGTAGCATATTTAGAGCAATGTGGCTGGAATGAAGGATTGGCTTCCATGAAGAAAAAAGTGTTCAAGATTATCAGGTATTGACAACAATGCCACCATAGATGGTAATAAACAGACTTTGACACAAAAGCCTAGGGTTTTGAATTTTGATCTCCATCAATTTTAGTTATGTGATTTTGATTTTCGAGAGAGAAACTATAGATATTAGTAAGCTCCAAACTCTTTTAGTGCATATATTAGTTAAGTTTTCTTTATGACCAAAATTGCTAATTTGTAAGATATTTGCATCAAAACAGGAAAGAGCATAAAATGACAGTGCAGTGGCAAATCCTTCAGGCAGGACTTTCGAAATACGAAAATCATTAACAAGAAGTTCTGAGGTAAGTATATATAGAAATACCATATATGTATTGTTGATAGAGTACTAAATAATTCAACACTCTCAAATTCAATATATATAATTAGGCATTAAGCATCTAGTAGTGGATTCTAGAACATTGTTTCGATGGCAAGGATGCTCTTTTTCCCTACTAATTAGGATATTCTCATTGTAGAAGTGTCCCATGACCTCACCAAGTAAAGGCAATAATTCAATCTAATATGGCTAATGACCTAACTTTAGAAGATTTGTGCTATTTCATCAATAAGTCCAAACCTTTCAAATTTCAATGAGTACTTGGTAATTGCATATTAATTAGTAAATCCAAAGGCTCTGTAGCTAGTAAAATTTAAGGTGAGTGAGCATATAGTTTTCGATTCATTTGTACTTTATTTTAATTTGCCAATTGCCCTTACGTTATTGGACTCCTCATCTAGCTAATTTGCATCTAAATTTAGGACTAACATACAACCTAAATGGGAGTAAGATCACAAAAAGAATGCCTAGGTATATCTGTGGTATGTCAATTATATAGTTTTGGAATAGAGCATGCATCACCATTCACCAATATGAAAATCTTCACTACCAATTCATTGCAGTTAATAACATAATAGCTATTGTACACAAATAATCTTCACTACTGCATGCCAGAGTTATTGCTAGCTATAAAACAAACTTGATATAGTATATATATCATCTTTCATTATTGTTTTAAATAATAAGTTGGAGTTTTATCTGGCTTGATAGCCAAAGCCAATTCTCCCCTCATTTCCATCCCCCCTTTTTTAACAGTGCCTCTCCTTAGTAAGTTACTCTCAATATAACTAAATTCATTAGATGATATATGATTTCCTTCCTATTTGTAGCACTTCTGTTCCATGAATTTCCAGTTAAAGTACCAACGAGAATGAAATTCTAACCTTATAGCCAAATTAAAACCACTTGAGAACGCTTCAATTTCTCTGACTTCTTTTTCTACCTTTGAAATAGATCAGTGTGTCCAATCTCCTATAGATTTGTTGAATCTTTCACTCTTCAAAGGGACTTATCTGGGGCATGTTTACTTTGGTCAATAAAAATTGAATTAAGATCTTGTTAATTAGCTGTCCAGGGAAGTCAATTTCTGCTCATTTACATGCAATTCATGCATGCATGTTTCCTTGAGAATCTTAATTGATTCCTCATTAGGTATTTTCATGATTCAGTAACATGATTTTATAGCAAATTTCTGATGATAGTTCATCTGAATCTGATCTAGTCATCATATGGTATGTTAATTTACTTAATCCCTATCTTGCTCATAATTTGGTTTATAAGATATATATAGCTCCAGGTGTGTCAGTAAGTTTTCCAGAAAAAATATACTTATTTCATAAAAATCAGCCACAAATATAATTAGCACAAGAAATACTTGTACCATCCAATGATAGCACCTGAATTCATCTGCATCAGTCAAATATGATTAGGCCAACTTTTTGACATGCGATCTGCTCATCATCAGATAATCATCATAAATAACAAAGACAAAAAGGGGAAGAGGATGGGGAGAATTGTTCGAATAATCAAGAAATGGAAGCTAGAGGATCTTCTTCATTAATTTCCAACTGATCCATGAGGCAATTGGGGAGATTCAAAAGAACAGTAAGCATTCAAAGACTTTTTGATTTGCTATATTGAAATCCAAAAAGAAACAACAAAAATTATAGCTTACACATCTTTTGATGCTCATGCACTGCATAATTACTGTAGTCATTAATTTGCTAGCTGGCCTCTCAGGGTTTTCTATATACTTGAACTCCTGAAAATAATTTAGACTGATAAAATCAAAAACTGAAGTTAGATGAATAAATGTAGGAAAGGGCTCATCCATGTTTTTCAATGGTACCTGTAGACTGCAGATTTACATTAGTTATAGCACGAATGGTTGAGTGTGCCATTGCACCATTGATGTCCCAATTCTGAGGCAAATTGGGAAAGTAGTTGTTTCCACTGCTGCTGCAACTTACAATATTCTTTGCAGCTGCAAGGTTCTGCTGAGCCTGAGCCTGAGCCTGAGAGCCCAAAATTATTGATGGCTTCAACTTCCTTTTGATCACAATAGATTCCTTGATAACATTGTTATTCTCTCTTGGTGCTGTGCTTGAAAGCTGACGGCCGAGACAAGGTTCTTGGACCTGATGAGCATGAGCCACATTAACCTTAAAGGAAGTTGTTGTGGCCATGTTTTGGCCACAAGAATGATGATTTGATTTCTTGGATGCTTCAAGTTGGGAAAAAGACCTTAAATTGTTCAAGAATTGATCAGGGCTTGTATCAGGACATATTCTTTTCCACTCATGTGTATTATAATTAGTAGTAGTACTACTACTCCTGGTGCACATCTTTTCTCTAGTCCTTTCCCTTGCTCTTGCCCTTGCCTTGGCTCTTGACTCTTTTGCAAGAACAAGGACTGTTTCCTTGTCTAACTTTTTCATCTTTTTCTCTTTAGAAATTACAACTCCATCTGCTAACTTGCTTTTTGAACATGTGCCCACTTCCAACTCTACCCTTTCATGATCAACCTCTCCAATATTCTGATCAGCTTCCATTTCCATTTCACAGTCTGGGCTAGAAGAAGAAAAACTCCCCCCATTGCCATGCTTCATCTTTCCCAGCTCCCTGATAGCATTTCTTGACTTTGTAAGCAACCACCCTAGGGTTTTGCTTGCTTTGTCAAACCCTAACATGTCTTGAAGATCAAAGAACTCGCGGGCGATTTCAATGGACAGCCTCACCCTTCTATCTCTCACCCCTTGAGCAGTACAAATCTTGCTATGTCGGTCTTTCTTTGCAGGCTTCTTGACAGGAATGCCATAACCTGAATTAGCACCAAAATTACACTCTCCACCACCAGCAGCAGCAGCAGCAATCTGTTTACTCATTGTGGCATTACTCAACAGTGCCATGTTAATTAAAGACTCAGTGAATTGAGGATTGGGTGCTACTGCTGGCAGCAATGAAGTGGCTGCAGCTGCAGGCAACAGATCATGGTGATTTTGAAGGAAAATGTCGTTAGAGTCAGTTAAAATTAGAGGAGGAAGACAAGGAGGGTGGGAAGAAGAGGAAGGAAGAAGAGCAAAAGGGTTATTGTTGATGTTGTTGTTGGTTGAAGAAAACATATTTGTTTGCATTCTTTTTTGGTTAACAAATATAACTTGAGAGGCCAAGTGCAATATTTACAAAATTAGAAACCCTAATATTTCTTTGAATATATGTTCATCAGATTTGCTGCAAGAAAATTAATGGAGGTGATCAAGGGTATTTTGGCATTTGAAATTTAAGAAACTCTCAAACTCATGAACCCCATTTTATCTTGTTTCTCTCACTTTTTTTTTTTCTATTTTTCTTCTTTTTCACTCTGCCAACAACAAGAGAGGGGGAGTATATAGTACTAGGAGTTTGAGAACGACAAAAGCTATGGCTAGAAAGAGAGAGAGATAATTAGAGGGAAGAAAGAAGTAATTGAGAGATAAAATAGGCACTAACTAGTTGAGAATTAAGAGACAAAAAAAGTCATCCATCAAAGTCTTTTTTGATAAAAAAAAAAAACTTTTGGACAAAAAGCTAAAAAGATGAGAGTGGGTTTGGAATGGGAGAGGAGTTTGTGTAATTGTGTGTGTGTGTGTGGGTGGAGTGGTTGGTTGAGTGAAAAAAACAAGAAAATGGGGCTTTGCCACTAAATGTGGGAGCAGCAAAGCAATATCCTAGGGCGGGCAGGCAGGCAGGCAAAGAATCATTCACAGTTTCACACACCCAATTGTGGACTGATCGATCGATTGCAATCTTTTCATACTTTTAAACCCGTTAATTCAGAGGTAAATTTGAAACGGACATTTTTGGACTACTCTCTTTATTCCAATAGCCTTTTGCCTTTTCGCTTTTCCTACAAGTTTTTTTTGTTTTTTTTTCCACAAGTTTTTCCAATCCCATGGCTAAATTGGGATTTTGCTGTTTGTGCTGTGATATAGTTGATTTTTAGTACAAATTTATTGATATCAAATAATCACCCTAAGTTCAATGGATGATTATTTAAGTTGTTAGTTTAACTGGTGAGTATACCACCGTGTCTACATCATAAAGATCCAGGATTCAACTCTCACAGTTTAGTTAGTTTGTTTGTTTAGTTTATATAAGTAGTTTATTTAAGGAAATCTTAGTTTTGGTTGAATTCTCATAAGATGTTTGGACTTTGGGTATATAAAAAATTATTTTGATTATAATGAGATTTCATTATACATCCAAAAAATGACTGATTGTGACTAATTCAAAATTGAGATACGTACGTCGGACTCTAAATAGAGAAGCTGACATATCTTCCTATTTACAGGGCTCCAGTGTTGTACAAGTATTTGTTTTTTTTTTAGCAATATGTACAAGTATTTGTTTAAGGCTAATTATTTGATACACCGGCGGTGTAAATTTTAGACTCCACAAACGGGTTGTGGAGTTGACACATATCCATTTTTTGAATTAATTAAGTTTTAAATATTTAAATCTAGTTCCTAGGGGACACATATTACCCTTCAAGATCCGCTTGTGTAGTCTACTAAACTTCACTGACGGTGTATTATATATAAACCCTTTGTTTTAATTGTTATGTTATAGTAGTTATTACCTATGTGTATCTAGGAATACTGAATTTTTTCACTTGTGTGTATTTGAATATGTTTGTCATTCACACTTATATTGAATTAAATTAGATAACCAATAGATCAATGATGATTTGTGCATGAAATTATATAAATTTGATAGTCACATAATTGATCCCACAAAATCAGAGTCGATAATTGGAAAAATATTTATTTTTCCATAAAAAACTCGAAGTTGAGATCGTATTATCGAATTCTTTCCACCCAACTCAATTGTGACTATCTCTTATTATTATATATCTTCTATATCATTTAAATTTGAGGTCAACCATATATTGCATAAATGAATATCATTTGGTTCAATGATTAATTTAATAAACTCTAGCTCAAAATGCAGTTTGAGGTTAAAAAGTTGGTTAATAATTAAGGCATTCAGCTTGGGAATTTTCATTTTTGGCAGAAAAGCTTGGGAATGAACTTAAACTAGGTTTGTTGTCCTTTATAATTTTTCCAATGGCCGTGAGCTTTATGTGGAGAAATGAAATGCGAATTTAGGAAGAAAAAGAAAAGAAGAAGATAATGTGGTGGGTACACGTGCCTCTGCCCTACGCCAGCTCTACATGTCTCGACAAAATTACTCTTCCCTATTGCGCTCTCTCTCTCTCTCTCTCTTCTCTCTTTCTAAAATCCAACGTTTTTTTTTTTCTTTTTCTTATATAAATAAATAAATTCAATAATTTGCATTTTCAATTGTCAAATTATTCTCTAAAAGTTTTACTTTTTTTTTTCTCACAACAATAATTAAAATATCAATTAATTATTAAAATTAAAAGCAATGAAGTTTTGGAATCTTCATTAAGAGAACATAGTTTAAAATTTCTTACGAAATAAGTAAAATATAAAATTCAAAAATATTAAATCTTCATGATGGGGTTTCAACATCCGGGTGTGTGTTCAAACATGAAAGCAGAATTACAAGCTATAAGAAGAGGCTTGCAACTTGCATGGGATGGTGGTTATCGGAAGCTTATTTGTGAATCAGATGTACTTGTAGCGATTGATCTTATTCAGAGTGGTAACGTGGACTTACATCCTCTTTGTTGCCTTATTGCTGATATTAGGAGTCTTTTAAGCAGAAATTGGAGCTGTACTTTGCAACACACATATAGGGAAGATAATTTCTGTGCGAATTGATTAGCAAATGCTGATGGATGATGACTTCGAAATGTTGCCTTCTCCTCCTGATGCTATGAGGAATTTATCAGATGCGGATGCTAGGGGTGTCTTCTTCCCTATGATTTTTCTATTAGCTAGTTGTTTTGATTGTGCTTTTGGAAAAGAAGTGAGAATCTTAACCAAATAAATGGTCAACAAATTGGGATAGCAGTGCCGTAAGATACAGTTGACAGTAGTACTACTAAATACTACTCCTAATAGGCTTCATTAGGGTAATTATATCGTTTTCTTAGCTTCATCCTTTTTTTCTGACCACCCCCTTACTCTACAGTATATATTTTATATTCTTTTTTCTTATAAAAATTGATGATTTGTACTATTATCGATTTTAAAATTAAAAATAAAAAAATCAAATCAATCTCATTTAAGATATACTATTTCCTTTATTTCACTTTGAATTTTCTTTTTCCTTTGTGGCTATCTAAAGTAGAAACGGTATATCGCAAAAAAAAAAATTAGAAACGAGGTAGATTATTCCATATATATTGTAAACTTTTTCGGAAATTTATGAATTTATTAAATTTTAATATGTAGATTTTTCACACTTACAAATTGTAATAGAGATTTATGAAGATTTACAAATTTATTAAATTTTAATATGTAGATATTTCAGGTTTACAAATTGTACACCAATAGAGATTTGTAATAGAGATTTGTGGAGATTCAAAATTGAGTATTTTCTAACACAAATCTAAACCATTTACTATTAAAAATTGGAAAATATCCTTTAAATAAACCGGTCCTTAACCTCGCATGTGTACATTACTAAACTCCACCGACAGTGTATTGTATACAAATCGAATGTTTTAATTGTTTAAACTGTTGAGAAGCCACCATCAGACATTTGGCCTGGTGGTAGAATACTGGACTTTTATTTCCAGCCTATCTAGACCAGGAGGTCTTGGGTTCAACTCTCACGGAAGTTTATAGTTAAACTCTAAATTAATCATAGCTAGTTTTTAGTAGGTAATTTATTTAGTTTATAATTAAACTCTAAATTAATCATAGCTAGTTTTTATTATGAGATTTTACTAAAATGCTTTTTTGGTGAATGATTTTACTAAAATGTTAAAGATATGTCGTTTTCCTATTTTGTCATTTCTTGATTTTTTTTTGGCCAAATGTCATTTCTTGATTTAGTATCACAAAAGAAAAAAAAACTAACAAAAATAAGAAAAAGAGCAAGAGATAGATAGTAGAGTAGTAGAGTCATTTGTATTGAAGTACTAGTAATAAAAGAAGTTTTTGTCTGGTGGCCGTACAATGAAAGCTTAAGGCTATATATGGCTATATATCTGCATCATAAGGGGTCAGAGTCGACTCGGCCATAGCAATGAAAGCATGAATATCGAAAAATATTTTAGAAATCCTTTAAACATTCTCTTTCAACTTTTTTTTTTATTTTTTTAAATTACAGTAGTAGATTTTTAAGAAAAAAAGAGGAGAAATAATGAATGGAGTAAAAAAAAAAATGCCCATGTTTCCCTATAATCTGCAAATGAGACTGTGCTAGGATCACATCTGGCTCTGGCTTGACCGACCCTTCTCTTCTTTTACCCTTTTCTTTATAAAAGAAAAGAAAAGAAACAGTAACGAAACACAAAGCAAAAGCATGAACTACTAAAGGCTGGAAGAAATAAAGAAAAAGAAACAAACTAATAATCAGAGTAGTTCTCAAGTTGTTATCACAAGGACAAGATAAAATAATATTGCCATATTGTACGATTTTAAATTATTGTTTATTAATTATTTAATGATCACTAGTAGTATGGTACTACTATATTTTCACGCTTCAAAAACAGTTATGATCCTTCAGTTAATGTGACCATGACCTATATGTATTATCTCTTTACACAAAAGTCATAGATACCAACATTAATTTCTTTTAACTATTGCATCGTCGCACTCAAGAAAAATAATTTTTGTTAGGGACTACAATAATCGGAAATCTCAACTATAATCAGATATTTTTACTCAAACATCCGATGAAAGATCGTAATATCCACTACTTTAATAAAGATTATGAAAGTTGAAAACTTCACATGATCTTTCTTTCTTTATATATATAGTTTGAGGGCAACAATGGGATTAAGCTGTAAATGAATATTGTATATATTCTATGATGATTCATATATGCAAAGACATAGGAGCAACATAAATTCATGAAATGCTATAAGAAAGAAATGATTTGATAGAGAGTTTGTAATTATTTTTTCGAGATATTCTCTTATATTTGTCAATTAAAGAATATTTAATTAATATATAAGTTCTATATATATATGATCATGAAATAGTAAAGTAAGGAAGAAAAGGTTTAGGCAATTTAATCAATCATATGGAAGAAATCAAACTATATGGGTGCAAATGAAATTTGGTCCACATAATAATTGCAATGATTCGTGTATGAAAAGTGTATATAGAATTGACAGGTTTAGGCAAAGATATTATAATAAGGAATTAACTATTTTCATCATAGAATGTGATGAGCTTTTTAGGTGGTGAATATATACATGTTGATTTCAATTCCGTGCTGATAATTTTAAGGCGCTTAATAGAGAACTTGACTCCGTAAGAAATGAATAAATTAGTCTTTAAATTTTAAATTTACCAATTACAGAGCTAAATTTGTTAAAAATTTACAAATTAACCATTTTAGATGTAAATTGGTTAAATTTCTTAAACATAAATTATCTCTTTTTGGATGGAAATTGGTATGGTTTCGATAAATTTTTTCAAATTTCCGTCCAATTGTTATATATAGAAATTTAACTAATTTTCGTCCAAAAGAGTTGTTCCTTAATTACAAATTCAAGCGTGTAATTAGTAATTTTGGAAGTTCAAGGGTTAAGTTATTCATTTCTTACAAATTCAAGAACCAAATTGTCTATTAAGCCTCTAATTAAATAGAATTATTATATTTTTTTGCTACTCATGAAAATGATATTGAAATAAACTACACAATAGGAGGTAACCTTCTTCTTTCCCATAATCCACACCCCGACCATCCTAAGATTCCCAATCTTTAACCGTTGGGGTGTCCCCTTGGGGACAAATACAATTATTATATAGTATACACTTACGATAAGTGCAATATACAAAAAACAATGCTAAATACAGCTTTCCTTCTTCTTTATAGAAATGAATTAATAGCTACGCGATCGATGTACAATACAAATAATTAAGACATCTAACATCGGTTTAACCTTGAATCGAAATATATATATGTGTGATGTGAGGATGCATGTGCGCTCAGCCGCGCTCACACATATTAGATATGAAGACCTATAAAATAATTGACATTGTACGGTACATTGAAATCAATTCAAAGAGTCCATGATTTCATCCGTACCTTAATAAAGCTTCTTAAAAGGCCTCAAATATTCCTATATTGATTTATCATTCATGGCCAATATGCTATTGAGCAAAACAAACAGGAGAATCAAATAAGAGGGATATATAATGGAAAGGACTAGATCATGTCTCATGATTGTCTCTAATATTTGAAGAGAATCCTTAATTAATTAAATTGATGAAATATGTGGGTTTTTGGAGTAAATGCCAAGGGCAAAAGAATAAGATTGTTTTTGAGGGCATAAATAAAAGTCCCACACATTATGGTAACTTGTTTTTGTGGCCAAAGCAAAACATCAAAGTTTCAGGGGTTCAAAATCACACTAGCTATAGGTGATTCCAAATATATACATCAAAAGAGGAAGATATTGGACAAATATATATTCTTGTCAATGGAAAGGAAAGCTTCAAGAGACATAATCATTGAATATAAAAGAAAAATGTCATGTTTAGTCTGGTGTAGCTGTACAAAAAGAAGTTTGGCTGTAGCAGTTTCAGAAGGATATCATTGGCTCTCAGCTACCTACATAAGATTCTAAACATTAATGTTTAGTTATTATACAATTAATAATGCAGATTTTCATATGTACGTACCTTAGAAACTTGAAGAAATTGAGAACATGACCTAAATATAGCAACTATCTGTTCCTTGTTAAATCTTTTCACCATGGACAATGGAAATGTGATCATGAAATGCTCATTTTTAGCTTATGTTAATATCTTTTAACTTGTGTTCAAATGCCTGCATAGTTTGAACAATAAATCTTTTATCCGAAGTGCTATTTTTCTATAGATCAAGCTGAAATATATTCTCTAATTAAGTATACATATGAGTAAAAGGAAGATGCTAACTAGTAGCTATAGCCATATATATATGTTGAGATTTATTAGCATCTGGTTTATCTTTATACTAACAGAAACATGCATCTTAATTTGTCTTCCACTAAAGTTTGTTAGTGGATGTTATAAGAATGTGATTTCCCACTTTAATTTCCACCAAATAATCAAGGAAACATTGGCTAAAAGAGCTATATACTGCTTGTTCCAAGTTCACCCACTTTAACATTAATTGACATTCAACAGTTCAGAAACATAGAACTTTGCCTAATGTTTTAGTTCATCTTTTAATTAGAAGCTATTTGAAACAAAATTGAACTACTAATGCAGTTTATTGATCTTTTGTAATTATAAACTTCTTCTTTTAAACAATGCAAGAATTATATTGGGGAAAAAAAATCAAAGTTTGAGGATGAAATTGCCCCAAAATATAATTAATTTAGTTGAAGACCAAATAATCATTTTTATTACTATGCACCTTTGTTGCTGTTTAATAAAGAATTGCTTCTTTCCAAAAAAAAAAAAAAATTGCTAGTGAGAAAAGCTGTACCCTAATGTTACTTAACTAGCAAGCTAGCATATGCGAGATGAAAACTTGCCCTTGGGAAGCATGATGCCATCAATTTATTAGAATAGTTCTCTGCTTATTACAATTAGGCGTTAAGCCACCAGTAACTGTAAGCAAAGCACCATTATTTTTCTAGAAATTCATATATGTCTTCTTAATTCAACTCTTTCATGATCTCTTGATATTATAAGATTGATATTACAGTTTTTAATTAATTACATGTATTGCTATATTTTTTTGTTGGTAATATTTAGAATTCTTAATTTGTTGTGGGTGATTAAGGGTTAAATCCCTTAATTCAATTAGAGTTTACAATAGATAAGTGTAAAGTTAGGGTTCATGAGTAACTATATCTTATGCGCATTATTATTATATATTAATAATAATATTATTATTATTGTATCACTAACATACAGTCCAATGCATGTAATTTCTCTTGTTTTCTTGCTAATTAAGAAGGGTTTAGGAGTTACCTGAATTGCTAGCTCAGATGTACCATACCATACTACCATGATGAGGTCCTGGGTTCGTGTCACTTTAGGTGGGTTTGGTTAGTGGACTTAGTTTTTTTTATTATTCATGAACATGATATTATAATGAGATTTTCATAGTTATTTATTTTATCTATGATTTATTCCAACATACATATAGAATTATCTAATTGAAATTGAAGAAGAGGTTAGAGTTGAAAAGAGAGGGAAAATAAATCTAGGGTAAAATATGTGGGTATATATTTTATAATTGCCGCAAGCAAAATTAATATATTTTTCTAAGGAATAATTAAAATTGGTTCTCAAAATTTGAAAATGAATTACAAAGTACAAACTGAGAATTAAATACTAATGATATTTATTTTGGCTTTTATTTTAGCCTTGTTGTAAAAAGTACGTACGGCTTCATTGCAACTGTAATCAGCTGATCGTCTTCTCCCACCTTGCCGCGAAATGTCTTGTGTGGATGATCAGGTGAATCTGGTTTTCCTAATTATTATTATTCTTGCTTCATTTCTATTGATTTTTTTCCCTCAATCGTTAGTTAATTTTCCATGTAATTTTCTTTTCTGCAAAGTTTTTTTTTTCTTTTTCCTTTTCTTTTTTCAGTTTTTGAAAACTACACTATGCTTCTGTTTTATATATACACCTCACTCCTGTTATTAATTCCATTTTTTCCCTAAATTTGCTAACAATTATGGTTCACGATTAACTGCCACTGTGATCATAGAATATACTATAGTCACTAGTCAGTGATAGAGGCATTTTCTGGAAAATTAGTCATGGAACAGAGCCAACATTTGTTTATTGGGAAAGAAAAATCAATGTTGCTGGTTTTTAATAATGGCATTTTAGTATTGGAGATTTACTTTGCACTACCGGTACCCTCTAAGTGCCCTTAATATATTTACAGAATTGGGGTAACTTTTGTATAGTTTGTAAACCCATGAATATGATTACTTTGATGAAATAGTTTCTTTGGAGTTTGGAGTCTTATAACATTGGATGCATGCATGTATGTATGTATGTATGTGCATATATCTAATGCTGTTGCAAGTGATCATATATATGTATATATATTTGATGTAGCTGCTGTTTCTGGCTAGGTTAAGTCCTCTCCTTCTGGAATGAGGTAGAAATTATACATATTATTTCCTTCTTGTTAATTGGTTTGAATCTAGAATTCTTGCTGATTACTTGAGTTATAGCACATGAGCGCGTGTGATAGAACTTAATTTTTAGAGAACTAGGCTATTGTAAGTCTGATGATTGCTAGAAATGGGCAAAATTTTTGGTGGTCAACCAATTCTTGTGAATGTTCATATACATATACCATATGGAAAGAAATACTATCCGGAATATGATCAATGTCATCTATTTGATGAGAAATATCACTGTTTCTCTGTTTTCTTCAGCAGTCAGTGACATAACATCAGATTGTCTGTATTATATTTGAGGGATTCTTCAGTGACATAATGTAAGTGGAGACTTGGCTCGGGCATGGAAATGGTTGCCACGTTGGGAGATTAGTTGCCACATACTAAATCAAAAAGTTTACTGATATGATATGATATGATATTCTTTTCTTTTACAAGGGACATACATATATACTAAATCTGATATATACTACGCTAATAAATGATTTCTTTCTTGTCAGCTTATATGTGTTGTGCAGAAAAATGATGATGATAATCAAGCAAGAAGAAGTAAAAGATGGAGATGAGGAAATGAAGTAGGTCATCAGATTAGATTTGCTAGGAGATATGAGATTGAGAAATATGTTTCAGATAGTTTGATTTGCACTTTTCTGCTCTATTATGGCTTTTGGGCCTCTGTGAACTCATTCTTTGGGGGAATTTGATACTATTACTAGCAGAATGGGAAGCTTACCCTGTAATAATCACCAGCTTACTGATAATTAATTGAATGCCAAACTCTTCATTTATCCATATTGTTGAAGATTAGATGCAGGACACACTAGCTGTTTTATACTTAATTCTTGAAAGAGAACTAAGTACATGCTTATGAATTCTTTCTTTCTAGCAGTGCTGACTAATATTTAATTGCTATGCATCTCTGGATCATGATTCAGGCCACATTCACTCTTTGAGAAATACATGTCCTGATGGATCCACTTAATTTCACCAAATATCCAGACTATGAAGCAGGGGTCATGTATATATATGAAATGAATATCAGGATCTGCAATTGCACAATATGAAGGTTATCCTGCTGCTGCTCATACAAATTAAAGGAATCTGAGTATATTCGGGAAGACTACTCCACGCTGGAAGCGAAATTCAATCAACATAATTAATGGTGATCGACAGACTTATTGCTAAGGTGGAATGGAAGAGAAGATATATCAGATAAGTTACCCCAAATAATCAACAATTGAAAGGTAATTTGATTATTTTTCTTGTATATCATTCAGTCTTGCACAAATAATTACTGTTGTGGATGTATTAATTATATTGATTTTATAACTTGGAGAAACAAAAAGAAATTAATGACCAAGTTCATAGGATTATCAGATTAATGCATTAAGGAGTGCTTGTAAACCACAGCATCTGATAGCATCAGGACTTAATCTTAAATCAGTTAAACTTTATATCCTCTGTACTCTGAAACAAACCTCATAAGATCATATATATGATTCATATCTGAAATGTAAAACTAATTAATTCCTATGTATATATATTTGGTTTGATTTATATAGCTTTTGATTCATGACTTTCACCTGATGACACATGGCTTAATTTGCTTCCAATATGAGACCTTATTTTTTTTATCATATAATAAAGTCCCCTGTAAAACATATGAACTACTTTCTATAGGCCTATGTTTGAACTGATCAGATTGCTGGCATCGAAAACATAAATCATACAAATGGAAAATATAATTACAATTTTCAAATGCAGGTTTAGAGAGAAGTATATGGACATAAAGGAAGTGAAAATGAGGCTGCCCTGGTTGCATGAAACTTACAATCTGCAGTTATTTCTCTGTGGAGGTGAGTTACATTATCTAAAATGTTATCAATTGCTTAAGTTTTTCTAAATCTATAGTTCTAATTTCTCTAGACTGCAACATTATTGAGAAAATCCTGCTGGGTTATGTAGTATACATAGGATTCCATTCATACCATTTGCAGATATTTCTCATGTTTCTGCCATAAGAAGTTTTTTTCTTTCATGAATGTAAAATGTCAATTCATCATGACAAATACAGAAACAAAAGTTGATTAAGGTAGTGATTATTTTCTTTAATGAATGTAAAATGTCAATTCATCATGACAAATACAGCAACAAAAGGTTGATTAAGGTAGTGATTATTTCCTTTCCTGAATGTAAAATATCAATTCATCATGACAAATATTAATACAGAAATAAAAAGTTGATTAAGTAGTGAAAAGAAGTGTCGGGAATTTGCCTGAAATAGAGAAGAAATCCTATATGTACGTACAAAATTACAAATTAATCAGAGAGCTGAGTCAAAAAGTGTAGGCTGCTTCAATCTAAGGACACCCTTATGCCACAAAGCCTATACGTCTCCTTGGCCAAAAACACCACCAAAAGATCTAAATTCTGTGGTTTTGTGAGCCTTAATCCATGGCCATCGGACCTTCATTTCTCAGGGCGCTCTTTCTGGAAAAATATCAAGCATTTCTGAATGGAGGGCCTCAAGCAAAGCAATAGAATATATAGTTGGCATGAATCCAAATTAAATTATCTTTTAACACTATTGACTACCTTTATTCCAACATCCTTTCCATATGCTGGAACTCTTTAGTTATATTACTCGGATTCTGCTTTTTTTTTTTTTGTCTTAGATTCAAATCCAGCCGGTGAACATGTATAAGTATTAAGGTTCAGCCTTTCAAATATTGGAGAAAGTATACATATATATAGCTCTTGAGTTGTGTTGATTAGTTGTTATATATTTTATTGCACTAGATGATTCATACTTTCATTAGACAAAAATGACTAAGCTGAAATTGATAATTTGTGAATGAATATATGGGTTGGAATCAGGATGCGTATTGTGAGTTGTGACATGTGTTTTATTATGGCTTTACAAAGAGAGCATTGAATATGCAACTCATTGTTCTAAGGTACTAGCTAGTATAGATTTTGTAATCATACTACTGTGAATTATGAAACCATAACTTTTATTTTAACTTGGTACATTGATTTCTATATATATTCTTAATTAACTTTTGGACAATCATTTGCCTTTACGTATGTTTTTTTTTCTTTTCTTATGTGTGTTAAATAAAAAAAAAAATTCAGGATAAATCATAGATTACTCCAATCTTCAGAGTAAATTAAAGCAAAACAAGTATTATCCTCCAACTACATTTGAGATATAGGCGTCATATAGCACCAACGAGGGACCACTAGAGCACCTCGAACTAGACATTTTATAACAAGAGACGAACGAATGCTACCAATTGAGTCAACCCTAATTAGTCGGCCCTTTGCGTAAGCCTTTTCTCTTGCTCATGTACTAAGATGATGTGGGTTGCTTGATTTTTTTTTTTTTTTGAAAAGTTAAGATTTATTAACATGAGAAAAAAAAAATCAAGCAAGCCACATCATAATTGATATACATTACACAATATATATGAGAATTGCTTGATCATGGTTTCAAGAAATTGACAGATATATTATTATTGAACCCTTTAGGTACATTGAATCAAAATCTTCATTATACCACAAGATCTAGAAACTTAGTTTTGAGGTAAGATTTAAAAACTTTTAAAAGCATAAAACAATTGAGGGTATCTCATCTTGAAATACATTTTTACTTATTCAATTTTAAGTCATTATTAATTTAGTTCTTCGGGTGAACATAGAATAATAATTTTTTTTTTTTTTGCTACTCACATAGAATAATAAATAGTGGAAACATTAGTGGTAAATCACTAAATTAGTAAATTACCACACCCATATAAACAGGGTATAGTAAGTTGTTCTAGATAATAATACTCTCTATACACATAGTTAGAGGTTTAAGTGAAATACTTTTTTTTTTTGACATAAGTGAAATATATATCTATCACCGTAACGAGATTTGATTAAGAATATTGTACTGTAGGCCTACAAGATCGACTGAGTAGACTTGCTTAGCAATTAATTAACCTATATCGCTTAATAAGATCAATCATGCAAATGCAATTCAAGATTTGGACATGACATGTTAAGATTTTTCAAGGTTAATTAATGATGAGAAACGTTCCAAGTGAAATGTTTTAGGTCCATATAAATACTCTTATTAATCATATAAATAAATTTTAAGCATACATTTTATATATTTTCAATTTTTAATTATGTGAATATCACGTAACTTCATTTCCAAAACAATTTTCTAATTAATCCTCAAAAACTTTGTACAGTTTTCTCCAGAATTATTCATACATGTCTCGAAATAGAATCGAGCACAGATCAAGCTTGAAAATATCAAAATACCATTGCATACCTCTACCTTGATTTTTTTTTTTTGATCGAATACCTCTACCTTAATTGTGATGGTAATTAGGACACATTATGATACCATCATGCAAGATATATAGTCATGTTATACTCATTTCAATTTTCATTCTGAATTATTGTAAAATGGGTTTCCTTTATTTTTTTCTCCCACCAACATACATGATACATCTCATGTCGACATTCAAGCATAGAGATATAAGTACTTGTCAACTAGCTAGGTGAGAGGAAAACAAAGATCTATCAAAAAGAAATGATGACATTCATAATTCATTCCCCTCATCCTCAAGACCTCAACCTTTGGGATCTCAACCAATGTGTGTTTCTACCCATGCCCATTAATAATGCATTGCACCCACAAAATTGACCAATTACATAGATGATGAACATTCATATGAACACAAAGCCAGAGTGAAGGAAGAATTGGGAAAGGGATTCTAATTTAAAGAAGAAAAAAAAAACCCATAATATATTTAGTCAGCAAACCCCACATGGTTGTCCCAACCCAAATATGAGATACCCCTTTTTATTCTTTCTTTTATGTATCTTCAAAAACCCAAATTCTTAAGCAAGTGAAGAAATGAGTCCCAGTCCCAACCCAAAGAAAAGAAAAGCAAATGTGTGTGTCTTCATGTCACCATAATGGGAAAGAAGAAACATTCATGTGTAGATGATTATGGTGCAGCAGCAGCAGCAACCTCATGGTGGGAAGGTCCCACCTATCACTCCCCCTTAAATCTGGGCCCTACCCCATTTTTGATTGGAAAAGAATCAGACAGATCTGGTGGTGTGTGGGCCTTCAGGATTACGATATGCACGTGGGTATCATAAAGCTGCCTTTTTGACCATTACCATTTGCTTTGCATTTTGGCTTGCAATGCCAATACCTCCTTCTCCCCACTCTCCCTTCCTTCCTTCCTTGACATGGCACTTCTTGATTCATTATAACTTCATTATTATTCTCAGTTAGTTAAGTTAGTTGATTATGAATAAAATAATTTCTTAATTTCTTAATAAAAATAGTTTCTTAACCATAACCTCATAAGTTCATAAAAAAAAAACAATAACCTCATGAGAGAGATTAAAACAATCAACGTCTAAATCGAATGGAAGAGACTCAATACCCTTAACTAAGGTCCTAATTTTTTCCTAATTTAAATTTGATTTTTTAAAGGAAAAAGTTATAAGTACCATCAGACCCCAATTCTAATTCTAGGGATATACTATCAATTTAAAAATGACACCCTGATTATTAGATATTGATAGTAGTCTAAGTAGTGAGCAGTTTAGTTTAGTTGTACTTGTAGTCTTATCCTTTTTTAAATGAAATAATAAACGTTAAGAGAACTTTCCTAATTATGATCTGACCTTAATTAGGATATAATGTAACTCAATTCAAATTCCAAATTAGTTAGGAAAAACAAATATAAAAGCCTACAAATTTACCATTGGAGTAAAGACAACTGAGCAATTGTCAATTGAACCAATGATAAAGAAAAAATAAATAGAAAAGGAAAAATGGTGGAATTTTTTGGTTAGGGTGGGACCAAATAGCAAAGAAGAGTAAATAAAATTGGGGAAACACTGTTGGATTCTGACTAACGCGAGAGAATGACACACGCATTGCACGTGCACAAGAAAGAACTCTGAAACTTCCAGGACCTGAACTGAAACCCACTCTTCCACTTCCAGGGCTGCCACTTTTTTTTTTTTTTGGTTTAATTTTGTTCAAAATAAACACCTTAATTTGCTTCCACTAATTAATCATTATCTAATCCTAGGTTTCTTTCAAACAAGTTCAAAATGACCCCAAAAAGAGCATATTTCTCTTCCACAAGTTGTCACAAAGTCACATTAATAATGAGAAGATATATACTTACATATTATATTATGATAATAATAATAATAATAATAATATATAATATAAAATTCAATATCCTTATGTATGGGACCTTATTCTGAGTAACTTTAATTATTGTCTTTAATTATAAATATGATAGATCCTTAAATATGAAGATTGGCTTCATTGACAAATTTCATTTTAAATAAATGGTTCATTTTCAAAAATAATATGATAAATTATGACGTAAATAACATAAGTAATAATGTTACAATATATTAAACTCTATTAGCTTAATTAATTTGATATCAAAGGTGCAATGCTGATAATATTCTCATGGAGACACATTCAATTAAATGCTCAATAGTTATATTGGTTAGATTTGAAAATTCTTGTAAGAATTCGAATATTGAGATGGGCAGTGATATGAGATTTATGGATTGAAAGAGAACCATCTCCCATTATATATGTTACCTATTTAGTATTTACTATCTTATATGAAAAAAGTATAAAATCGATATTTTGATGTAATTAAGTAACTTTCTTTCTTTAAATTATTATTCATGTCCTGACTAATTTAGATCTGATTCGCGTCACGCACCTAGTTATGGTCTCGAATCTGAGACCTGCTCAAGTTAGAACAAGTCGCTTACCACTTGATCTAACACTTATCATTTGTGCTTATTTGGATCGGGAGTGAAATTGTGCAATTATAGAAATTTTGAATTTAAAAGTCAACAATCATTTAATTTGTTTGTTAAACTCTTAATCCGAACAACTATGACTCAAGCCTATGAACCTTAAACAAAGGAAAAAATTATACCCAATCCTAAAGATCCAATCTACATTATGGGAACTAATTTTCAATATTTTATTTAAATCCTAATTCTGCAGATTGAAACAAGCGAATTATCCCTCATTTTTAAAGAAGTTATTAATTTTAGATCCCATACTACCTTGTCCTCTTAAAAAAAAATCCTTTTAATTAATATCGTCGCCTCTCTTTTACTCAAATTTTGATTTTCATTTCATTTACAGCAACTAATAAATGGCAAATAACTATAGTATAAATTAAATTACCAAATGGAAAAAATAAAAAGTGTCAAATCATAAGGTACAAACTCACATGTGATGAGTGATGAGCAATGCTTTGAAAAATGCATTTCAGTAGCTATGCCTATGACTTGACAACACTGCAACTAATGGGATCCCTACATTAATTACTAAAACACACTCTCAAGTCTCAACAATCAATCATCACCTAATTAATTGCATTATTATTATTTTCAGTGACTAAGAATCTCTCCATTCCATTTCCTTCTCTTGTCTCAAACAAAGACAAACAATACCCTTGTTTAGCTTATACTTGTAGGTTTTTTCTTTTCTAATTTTGGTTTTTTTTACAGGCAGCAAGAGAAATAGTAATGAATGTGTAATAATGATGAGGAAAATGAAGTACTAAAATGGGAAATTTGTAATAAATGCAACTGAAGCTGAAGATCAAAATGTTTAATTTAAGGAACTTTTTCTTTTTTGATCAATCTGCATATATATATATAGAACAAGCTTGATATGCTGATGAGTAGCATATAGTGCAATATATGCTCAAAACCAAGAGAATGAACAAAAAAAGAAGACTAAAAGCAACTTCTGGCTAAGTCCTAAGATATGATATCTCTTTTGCTATTTACAATTGGAAAGAAAAAGAAGAAGAAGAATAGGGAATTGGAAGGAAGGAGAAGAAGAGAAGTTGTTTGGGTGCAGCTCTCTCTCCTGATGATCATCATCATCATCACCATGGAATAATGGAATTCAATGGTTTTGATTAATCTGATGATGAAGAAATTAATCATGCCAACAAAGCAGCATAACCACACATCTTCTAATAATGTATAGCCTTCCTTTTTGTTCCTTGAGATACCCTCCAAGTCTTCTGCATGAAATCTTCTTCTTGGATTCTGATCTCATGCCTGCTGCTGCACTACTACTACTGCTACTTGTCATCATCTTCATCTTTGATTCTGAATTTTGATTCTGTTTGGGTTTTTGGGAGTTTTCAGAAATGGAGAGAAAATTTAAAAGTAAGCAAGAAAAGCTCTCAAGAGTTGTAGTAAAATTGTCTGAAATGAGAGGAAAGTGTAGGCTTCTTATAGAGGGAGGGGATGTGGACTAGATTCCTGCACAAGAGAAAAAAAACAATAATAATATTATGCATCTCAGTTTCCAAAAAATTATTAAAAAAAAAAGGAAAATTTACAATTCCTTTGTCTACCATGAATGTGACACGTCACCATATGCTGAGAAAACTATTTAATGTGAGAATCACCAACCCAAGATAATTGGTCGGCCATTGATGCAAAATTTTTGAAGAAAAAATGCCTCCAAGCTTTGGAAATTAGGAACAAGAATTTTTATTTTAACTACCTTTACATTACAATTCCTTCATGTTTTTCAACTTTTCATGAGTAAATTAATTTTTCTTTTCTTTTTTTTTTTGAAAGGAAGAAATTAGAAAGAGGTATATGAATATGATGTTTCCTTGTCATGTCGTTTGACTGCACATTGCACATTTGAGCCATTACTATTATTTACTACCAAACCTTCTCTTTTGCTCTTATTCTCAGTTTGTGAAAAACATCAAAATTCTTTTGCTCATTCTAATTCTGCCAATTACACCATACTATTTCCATATACATTTGCATCTGCCCACACTAATATTTCAACATTAATTTATCCTTAGCTTCTCAATTTTAATAAACATTATTTTGTCAACATTATTAATTAGAGTATATCATTAATAAATGGGGTAATTATTTGATACACCGGCGGTGTAAATTTTGGACTTCACAAGCGGGTTGTGGAGTTGACACATGTCCATTTTTTTAATTAATTAAGTTTTAAATATTTCAATTTAGTTCCTAAAGGACACATGTCACCCTTCAGGACCTGCTTGTGTAGTCTGCTAAACTCCACCGCCGGTGTATTGTATAATTTGCCTAATAAATAATCCACATCAATAAAATGTATATAATCGAATAATTCAGATTTGACTTAACAGAATGAAATTATGAACCAACATTATCAAAAGAGCAGTTATAGGTGTGTTATGGCAGCCTTGGGACATTTGGGACTAAACATATTAATTAGAAAATGAAGAGAGACAAAAGAATTAATATATGGAGTAAGGTTTACAACAATGTTAGTATTTTATAGGATCATATATTATATATATTGGAAGCTCAAAACTCAAAACAATGCAAAATGGGGAATCTGATGAGTGACTTCTTGAAACTCAAAAGCATTAGTTTTTGTTTAGAATTGATTATGAATCTAATCAAACGTTGAACACAACATAATCCCACATGTTTTGTCTCGTGCTTCACTCACATCACAAAGCTAACCACCCTTGGTCTGCCTCATTCCAGGCTCAAGGGGATTAATCTAAACTCCTTGAGCTGCAATTAATTTAATTTGAACTTGCTTAGAATTGAGCAAACATTTAGCTCAATTCCAGGAAACTCATGCCCCCTTCCTTTGATGAGATATACATATATGATGAATATTCTAATTTTACACTTTACCATTATTCTTCAATACCGAGTACGTACATACTTTTTTTTCCCCTGAATTTTACGTGAGAGATTATTCTGACATACCTGGAAATTAATATAATTTAAACTTTAAACTAATTCAATTATATTTCATAATAATATATACTCTATCCGTCCCGAATTAATATTACACCAAAGGATAAGTGTAAGTACTAAAAGGAAGTATATATGTGGAGTTGTGGACAAGAGCATGTTTCTATATAATATTCTTGTACTATTAATTAACATGAGTGCATTTCTATTCTAAGAAGTGTGATATAATGAAATATTGAAATTATTTTGATGTTTTTTTAAAAAAATGCAAGAGCATTGAATTGTTGAAGAAAAAAAACTAAGAAAAGTCCAGATTGCACTATACATGATACTTTAGATCCCTCTCAATGATGTGACCCATGAAAATTTGCAGATTAAATTATAATTATTAGACAAATAATTGAAATAATATTGAAACACCCAGCTGGCTCTTAACCTAGGAGAAAAATCTTAGCCTTATCTGATTTTCAGTGGGCCAAAAAAAAAAAAAAAATCACCCATCTTATTTTTATCATGATTTTGATGTTTTTGAATCTGGGTTTTTCTGTAGGGTCAAGTTTTTTTTTTTAAAAAAAAATTTTGAAGCCTAAAATTATCCACCAAACACCCCCATGCTGAAAGAGAAACTTCTTCACAAAAAGGAGACAATGGGAGATTAAATTATCTCAAATGACTCCATTACCAAACAATGGGACCATGGTTTTGTCTCAAGTTGTTGCTTGCCTGGTTTTATTCTATGTTTAAACTTTGTAATAGAAAATTACAAACAAAGAGGACCGGTCGGCACGTGATAATCCCATGAGAGACATGGTCATTGCCTTACTTATAGTAGACAACCAAGATTTTTGTTAGGTTTTGTTGTTGTTCTTGATTACTTAAATTAGTGCTGGATATAGTTTTCTTTGTTGACTTCATCTAATTATCCAATTATAATTAAGTTTGGGTTTAATTATTAATCCAAGATTTTGTGTGCTTAATAAGTTTGGAATATATATGATCGTATCTTTGTCTTGGTTTTTTCGAAGATTTCGTTTTTCACTAGTGTCCCCTAACACGTACGGTTCATTGTACTAAGTAAGAATTTTTCGGATTAAGGTCAGATTATCATATTTCTTAATCTTTGATTAGGAGAAGCATTTTTTGATCAAGCAAGCATCCTAGTTGTGCTAAATCTTGAAAATTGGTATACTGAGTACCTAGAAGAGCTGCCGGATTAGAAACTAATTAAGTTAACCTAAAAAAATCAAGAATAATAACAGCAATTAAGAAGAATCATTACAAAAGACTGCTTATAAAACTAGGGAAAGATCATTGGCGTATATATTAGACTATATTTATTTTCTTTCTTTTTCTTTTTTTTGTTACAAGCAAGAGCTATATGGCTCAAACCTAAACTTTATACCTATTCTAATTTGATACTGTATTTCAAGTCCCACGATATTTGGAATTGAACATAATTTTCGCATGCGAAAATGTATTTAATTAACAATGTAAACATTATTGTGTACGTAGCTGCCCCTGTTGGGAGACTCACCATCATAACCAGATGCGCGACACAGGTCGAATTCGGATTAATTAGAGCAAAGCTCTGGATACCGGATGGGATAAAAAAAAATAATGTAAACATTATCTTAATGTTTTGGGAAGAAGATTTTTATTAAGAAATGGAGGCCAAAAATAAATGGAGAGGGCAATTTTCATGATGATTTGGTAGGCCATTTGTGACATGGGAGATATGTAACAAGATTTAGTGGCTTGGGATGAACTTAAAGACTTACAAGGTTTCTTATGGGCCCAAATTGCCATTTGTCGACACATTTATATGTTGAGATTTTTAGTAGCAAACCAAATTAATCTTCAGGTAGTCCCAAAAAAAGGGGCAGATAATAGTTTTATATTTTTAAAATTTAATTCTTCGACCCCTTTGGTAAACATCCAATATTGAAAACGAAATTTCATTCAAATTCTTATAACGACAACACAAAACATTCAAAACTATATTAATACTACATAATTATTATATCACATCCATACTTTAGCATGCAAAAACAACGGCTCCTTCATGCAAGTAATTATATTAAGGTCACAAAAAGCCATTTCCGTGTTCCATTGTCCTATTCTTTTCAATAATTCTTGGCATTATATATAGGAAAATAGAATGCTAGATTTTTTTTTCCTTTCCTTTTCTCCTCTTATCTTTTTTTTTTTTAACATACATGGTACGTATTTGAATACTAGTTAAGGGTATTGTATGATTCAATACTTGTTATCGAGTGAAAAATACTAGTAATAATTAATGTAATTACTCAAATTTTCAAAATTTGAGCAAAAGGTATTTTTTTTTACACCGGAATGAATTAGTCTTGGATCAAAAGGTCTGGAAATATCCTTGATTACACACACACATACACAAAAAGAGGTAATTTTTTTTAGGGAAGAATCATTTTCATTTCTTGGTTTAGAGAGATTGGAATCACAAACGCACAGAAATACCCATACACCGCTACATGATTAGCTACATTATCGAAACGCTAATCTATGAGCCAACAAGCAAATCCAGTGAAATCCCGTTACAATTTAAATAAATCTCTATGCCCAAACTAGAAACTATATCATAAATAAACTATCTACCTATCAAATACACAAACAAACAAATTACAAATAAACTCACATTTCGTGAGACTTGAACCCAAGACCCAGGGTCTGAATAGACTGGAACTAAGGTATTTTTAGATATATTTTTCATGAAGCAATAGCAAGAAATCCAGGAGCTTGAGAGAGAGTAAATAAAGCTTCACTAATTTTTTAAAAAATAGAATACTATTATTGTCTTGTAATAATACTTGGAAAAGTTATTAAGTTTTGTACTCCAAATGCTTTTTTCGGTATAATATCTGTATTGGATAGCTACAATATTTAAATCCTGGACCTTTGTTTAAGAAATATCCAACTTGTTTCACTTAAAACAAGCATCAATTGGTACTTGAAATATTTATATGGTTCTAAAACCATTACTGCTATACTGTGTATGATTTTTTATACCTCATTTTCTCTAATATATGTATACAATGTTTTTTTTTTTTTGAAGTAAAAAGGAATTTTATTAATAACTCAAGCGTCAGGATTACAAATGAAGGATGGTAAATAATCAATCTGTCTGAAATTTGTTCTTTTTTTTTTTAAATCCCCGAAAGTTAAAAAAAATTAAGACATTTTGTAGCCTCTAAGATAGACTACTCCTCTACAATCTGCTTGCAGCACCTCTAAGACCTCGTCTTTGTTGTACTAATGATATAAAATTCGATTTATCCGAAATAGGGTTTTCAGATTATATTTTTGAGACCAGCTTTTTTTGTATTATGTAGTCTTTTGTCCAAACACGGATTACTCAGCAAAAGCTTTCAATAATTAATTTATAAATTCTTATGCTTATATGTATATCTACCAAGTGTCAAAATTACACCGACAAGGAAAATTTGTAAGTTTAGCACCCCCTATCTAATAATTTTCTGTCGGTGCAATCAATTTGTTAAAAAATTAACACTTCTTTTTTTTCTAATATTCACGAGTTAACCTTGATCGAGTCAGTCCACTATATGATTAAAACTTAATTAGCAATTTCTTCCTCCTAGCAAAATCATTGGTAATTTTGGAAGGTGAGTTCATCTCCTAATGGTTAAGAGCTACAATTTCATGATATTTTGTGATATCTTAATAGGATTCGAAACCCCACCCTCCCCTCATTCATATATATATATATATGAAAGGTTGAAGATGTTAAGAAATCAAAATACATATTTTGGTTCATGATGATACAACAGCTCCAAATCCAATTGCGTCCATGAAGAACTTGGACCTAAATTAACTTAACCCCAAACCCCTCATTTTTTTTACCTCTATATTAATAATATTAGGGCTTACAAAAACCCAAATTTCAAATTTGGGCCTATTGATCCGAATTCTAAACTACCTTGGATCCAGCAAACATGGCGGGCCTGTTCGTTAGTTTTGTTATCGCTTGCAATTTGTTGGGCTAGAGGCCCAAAATACTCAAATCAGGTTTAACTTTTAAAGACTTGAGAATTTTAATTAGAAGGATCCAGCCAACGAAAAATGGGGAAGAAAAAGGGGTGTGTAGCGGAGAAGGTGTAGAAAACGCGCGAGGAAAGCGAGTGGGGGATGAAGTGAGGGAACTGCCACATCCTATCCCACAGTCCACTGATGAGTCAATGTCAATACGACATAAGCTTAGCAATAGCATTAGCATAGCATCTGTAGCAATAGCATCCTCTTCAACTATTCAATTTTTAAAAAAATTAAAGAACATGTTTTTTCTACTTATCTACAGTATCAATTTCCAAAAAGGGAGAGAAAAAAAAGGGAATTATTTACACTACTAAATAATAAAATACTCCCTCCGTTCCAAATCGAATGGTTATATTGGATTTTTCTTGGTCAAATGAAATTGTTTTTATCATTATTTATGAAAAATTTATATACAATTAAAATTTTAAAAAATATATTTTGAAAATTTTAAGTTTTAAATTTTCCAAAATTTATTTTAAAAAAAATATAAAAATTAAATTTTTGTAATAATTAATGGTCAAAGATGGCTTTATTTGACCTATAAAAATCAAATATGGCCATTCAATTCAGAACGGAGGGAGTACATAGTATAATCTTAGAACACCCTCCCGGCCATCTTTCCAAGTTTGATTTTCCAAAATTAATAGATAGTTTTATATGTTTCATATTGTCAAAATTTGAATGTGATCCCTCAACTAAAAGCTTAATGCTTAGACAAAAGAAGAAAAAAAAAAAAGAGAGATTAGCTCTAAGACTATCATGCAAAAAAAAAAAAATTAGTTCAAGTTTAGAAGGATTAAGACAAGGAACAAAACCCTACTAGTATATCTTATTTTTTGTTGTTTGTATTTTGTGTTTTAAGACAAGGAGTAGTATATTTTGTCATTGAAAGCAAAGCATATCATCTTTTTTTCTTTTTGAAGGAGACAAGCTCTTTCCTTCTCACTAACAAAAATGTGATTGGACCCTACCTAGCTAACAGTAACAGACCATCTTCAGCCTTTATCAGCTGCCTCTTCGTCAGAATCTCTTCCCACTTCCCCCCTCACCACTTTGTTTTCCAATTAACAAAACCCCAACCCCAATATTAATTTGCAGAATTAATTCATCACTTACCCAAATATACTTACTTTTTTGATAGTAGTATCAAGTAGAAGTTCTTCTATTCTAATTAACATTCAAATTTATTTCAATTAATTGTTCAATATATAAAAAAAAAATGCAGAAAAAGGGTTTCAGAAATGGTGAATTTCATGCAACTTCATGATCAAAACCCAGCCACCAAATCTTATTCAATGATTCAACAACAAGAACATCAACAACACCACTACTAAAGTAATTAAAACTATTTCAAAGTATTATCATAAGGGAAACAAAAACTGATCATCAGGGTGGAGATTGAGAAGTGAAGCCAATCTGTTCCATAAGCTTAGCCAACTTAACATGCTTACTACACCAAGCTTCCATTAATTTTGCTTCTTTTGTTTCAGCATCTCTTTGCAAAACACTTAACTGCTCTTTATACTCGCTCTCCATCCTCCCAATAAACGCCATCTCTTCTTCCCTCAAACACCGTATCTTCGCCTCAATCTCCTCCATCTTCTCCCTCCTCTTCCTCGCCTTCTCCGACTCCAGCTGCTGCTCCAACCGGCTCAGCCGCCACGTGGCTTCCTTCTTATGCTGCATCCAGCTTTGTCTCCCTTCCTCCAACTCCTTACAGTATTGCACCAGCGTCCCAACTTGACCCGGCATGAACCGCCCCATATCCGGGTCCAGAACGGGCTGATCTCCTGGCGAGAGAGTCAAGCTCACGGACGGTGATGGGGTGGTTGACGAAGTCGAGGATGACAATGACGACGTCGTGTGATTATTCATCCAGAGTGGTAAAACAACGGAAGACGACGTCGTTGCTGTAGTGCCAGAACTTCCCGACCCGAGAGAGAGAACCGGGTCAGGATCGGGTAAGGGAATGGAGGGAGGAGCAGGCATAATGGGAGACAAATTCATGGCGGAATAATTAGAAAGAAACTTGGAATTATTGGGTTGAACGTATTTTTCAGCAAAAGTCTCGAGAATGTGATCGTATTGACCTGGAGAAGAAGAAACAGAAGGAATACTAGTAATAATATTAATACTACTATTATTATTATTAGAAGTAGTAATATTAATATGATTTCCTTCCTGGTGGTGGGAAGAAAACTCTTTCCGGCCTTGTTTCTTCTGTAACTGTTTGAGCTGTTTCTCTTTGAAAACCTCCCACCACTTGCCAAGGCGTTTGGCGGTGCGGCCAGGGACTTCGCTGGCAATCTTTTTCCACTTGTTGCCGTACTTGGCTTGGAGGGAGATGACTAAAGATTGCTCTTCTGGGGTTAAGGACCCTTTCTTGATCCCCGGTTTGAGATAGTTTTTCCAACGCTCCAGGCAGGATTTTGGGTCACGGTTGAGAGGTTTGCCCATGCGTTGCGATATAAGGTTCCATTCTTTAGGGCCATATTGCTTCACATAGGCTTTCAGGAGTGCGTCTTCTTCTGGTTGCCAACGTTGACGCTCTTTCATTTGAACATCATCATGCCCTTGAAGAAGAAAAAAGGAAAGTAATTTGGGTGTTATTGGAATGGGAGGTTTTTGGAAGATTTGATGGAGTTTTAAGTAGTTGGAAGAGAAGACAAGAGTGGGATTTTCATTTTTTTGAAGTGAGTTGAAAAAAAAAATGCCCTTTGGAATTGGAATTTAAGAAAGGAATTGGAAGCAATAAAGTCTATGATGAGGTGAGGTCAGTGCCTAAGGGAGGGGAAAGGAGATCCTTTGTAGGACTTTTGTTTTTATTCCACGCGTCTTGTGGAGCGTGTTTTTTACGCTCTTATTTGGGTTATGGGTTGAGTGAAAAGTGATTTTGGTGTAAATATGGCATTGGAGAGAGGGGATGGATGGAGTGAGAGTGAGAGTGTGAAGGAATTGGGAGGTGGGGAAGAAAGAGATGCAGAGAGGAGTCAGAAATTGTGGACAAGACAGGACAGCTCAGGGATAGACTGAGAGACTCCTCCTCCATATGAGCTTTGTTTATGTGGTATAATAATAAGAGGGATAATAAAAATGATACCAAGTGAAATGAAAAAATAAAAAAAAAAAGTTGTAAAGCTAAAGGTAAAATTATTGAATTATTAGAAATAAGACAATATCAAAGGGATAAAAGGGAAATGGTATGATTTGCCTTTACCAAGTAAGAATTGCACACTTCAATTATTGAGGAAATGTGGTCTCACCCACCTTTTAGGGTTTTGGTTTTAGTATAGACTACAGTCTTTCTTTTTTCTTTCTCTTTTTGTTAGTTTTTTTTTCTTTCTTTTTAGAGTTCTCTTTTTATTAGTAAGTTTTTACTATAATGGAAAACCAATTAATGTTCTAGAAGCCTTTAATTTCTTGTTAGTATTACTTACAGTTACAACAAAACTGTAAGTAGAAAAAGTCATCGGATATTTGGTTTGGTGGTAAAGTATTGAACTCTTAGTTTCAACATACCTGAATCATGAGATCTTGGTTTCAATTCTTACGGAATGTGAGTTTAATTTGTAATTTGTTTGTTTATTTATTTGGTTTGTAGATAGGTATAGTTTAAAGAATAGGTGTTATGAGATTTCAATTGTATTTGTTGGGAAGATGTTTATTGGTTCATAGATTAGCGTTTCGATAATATAGCAAATCATGTAGTGGCGTACGGCTCGATCTGTGCGTTTGTAATCCTAATCCTCATAAATCAAAATTTATTTCTCAAAAAAAGAAAAACAAAACAAGGACAAAAATAAGTCAAGAAAATTAAAAAAAAAAGAAGGGAAAAAAAAAAGAAACTTGGATTGGGAAATGAAGGGGGGAGGGGGGAGAGTGTAAAAGACGCGGCAGGTATGGGGGATGTGGGTGTGGGGGCGGTGAAATGGAAAAAAAAGGGGAAGGTGTTTGTTTTGAGCACAAAAAGACCAGTCGACGCATTTCTCGGATCTGTTGGATGGGGCTTTGTTTGTCTTTGGTTGGCCTATCTCTCTTCATCTCTTATGCATTCCTCTCTTCTGCTAAAACATTGCTCACTCAGCCTTTTGCCCTTTTCTTCCTAAAAAGTAAATGTATATAAAATATTAACAACTTGTTACTGTTTCTCTTCCGTTGGACTCTCTTGCTGTTGCTATTTGACAAGACCACCACTCTACTTTTCTTTCTTTGTTTGTTTGTTCCATTTTCATAAAGAAAAAAAAAAAGTTTTTTGTGGGTTTTCATGCCATGTTAGCTCAAGCTCTAAAATACTTAGTTGATTTTAAACTAAGGCACATGACTTTACCAAATAGATTGATATTGGAGAAGTGAAATGATTGAATTGAACAAACTAATTAACTAGAGATCTTTGGTTTGATTGGCATATATGCATCTCCATATCAAATAGTTAAGGCTTCAACCTACTCTTCCTGAAATTTATATATAAGGTTTAAAATATACTATTTGCATTAATGGAATTGATGGACATCCATTTTTCCCCTTTATTCAGGCAAGCACGTAACGATAGGTCGATAGCAATAGAAATGTTGATGGGGCTTAAAGTTGGATATATTCAAGTTTCCCTTAGGGACATTGAATTAGAATACAAGACTTAACCTAGATAAATCATGCTCCATATAATTAGTATTCAAAGCACATTTAATTATTTTTACCAAAAAAAGCACATTTAATGGTATGACCGTCTAGTTTTACTGCATGTAACCCACATGATAATTAAGGCAATAATTTAATTATATGTTTAGATCTTATTTATAAGTAAAGAAAGTTTACAAGGTAAATTATTGATTTTAAGATATTATTGAATATGATTTTAGAAATTATAATAACTTTTTTCAATGTCACGTCAGCCGGGATATTAGACAGTAAATTAGGTAGTGCAAGTAGCATTACTCTAATGGTATATAATAGTTTTTTCGTTAGAGTTAATCAAGGTCTTATGAGGATCATAGGATAAAGAAATGATCTTTCTATATATCCCAACATTTAACTTGAAGTAGTTGATTTATGCTTCTCAATACTTGAATAATATAGTTTGAATTCTCCCTATCTCTAAACATAAAAAGACCCATATTGAACTTATGGGGAAAAAACCAAAAGCTCATGTAACAACATTAATGGCAAATACGTTAGTTAATGGAAAAATTGATGACATTTGCCACAAGACAAAGACCAAAGAGATACTTTACCCCCACAAAATCACTAGGTATAGACCACACATGCAAGCAATTATTTTGGCCAAAGTGGGTTGGTCCCCTTTCTTCTTAATTATTTGCCCATATCAACTCTATAAATGAACAAATTAATATCCATAATATGATCCACAGAAACGTACTATTTGTACTATAATTTATGGCTGGAGGTTGGTCCATTAATATTTCTATATTATTACTTCTTCAATGCCATGAAGCTAAGCTATTTAAAATAACTTGCTAAATGCTACTAGTAGGTCTTTGATGAAATCACATGATACTATTTTTTTGTCCTTTTTTTCCAACTTTTTTATGGTTGGATTAATGGGACTTTTGTAACTAGGAAAAGAAAATTGTTTATAGACCCAAACCCAATTGAAGAAATTATAGGGCTGAGCCAATGTTCATAAACCCACTCGTAGAAGATTGGGCTTTTGGTGAAGACTAATGTTTGGTAAATCTATATATATGACCTTGGCCCAAGAAAATCTATATATAAAACCAAGTAATCTCCTTTTGGGCTTTTCTTTCTTTTTTTGGCCATAGGGAAATGGGCTTTTCAAACCCTTTATTTCCAGCTGACAAATAACTTCTTCAAATAAACACAATAAGAAATCAAACATCTATTGTGGATAAACCCATTAGGAGGACCGACCGTTTCAAATCAGAGCTGCCAATGATGAATCAGAAGACTTGAGATATCTTAAGCAGCTGCTCTTGTTGGGAGACTCACCCATTATAATCAGATGCGTGATGTGGGTCGGATTCGGATTAGTTAGGGCAGAGCCTTGGATATCGAATGAGATAAAAAAAAAAAGACTTGAGATACCTTAAATCAGTTCTTCCTCTTTAAATTCCATTATTATTTTTTTGTGTGTGAAACGTTAATTTCATTCACATTATAATAGCCGGTGCCTACCGATACCATAGATGGAGTGCGCAGTTTTTCCAAAGGAAAAAAACAGACACAAGAAATCCTTTCTCCGTCCAAATACTTAAAAATTTGGAAATATAACAATAATAAAAAACGGTTTCTTACCATCTTTTCCACGTGTAAGAGCTGTACATTGAAGACTCCTTTGACTATCCATGGAAACATGACAAAACTCACTCCCTCCGACCCCACCACAAACTTTTCTTCTTTTCTCTCTCTTTTCGACTTTTCCTTTCTATATAAATCCATTTCCATTCTGCTCAACTTTCTCATCAAGTTCCCTCACTTTCTACCTCCCCAAACACACTCTCACAAAAAAGAAAAAGTTAAAAATACAAAAGGCATTTTTGCAATGGCTACCTCAAGCTCTGCTTTAGGAACAACTATTTCTCCTGTGAAACTAGGTAACCCCAGATCTTCCTTAAACTTGTTCTCTTCAAAGACCAACTCTTTTCTGTCACTGCCACTCAAAAACCTCCCATCTTTATCATCTCAAAACTACAAGCTTTTCCCAAACACTTTCTCAGTTCCCAAACGATCTTTCTCTTGCAAAAGCCAGGCTACTGATCCGTCTGATCATAACTCAACACCCAGTAAATTTCCACCCTTTTTGATTAAAACCCATTTCTTTAATCTTTAAAATTTCTTTCTAGTTTACTACTTCTTCTTTTAGGTTGATTGATCTTGATGATTGACTTTTTGGGTCTTATTTGCTTGTTTCAGACAAAGTTCAAGAGTTGTATATTTATGAGCTCAATGAGAGAGATCGTGGCAGTCCAGCTTATCTTCGTTTGAGTCAGAAACAAGTTAACTCTCTTGGTGATCTTGTCCCTTTTAGCAACAAAGTAAGTTCTTTCTTCTTAACTTAAAATTTTTCTATTTTGGGTACTTGTCAAAATTTGATCTTCTATTTGTTTGATTTTTCTAGTTAAAAAGAAAATGTGACTTGTTTGTTTCTTGGGAAAATTTTCCAGTGAAAGCAACTTTCTTTTCCCACTAACTAATTATTCCCGACAAAATACAAATGACAAATCTAAGTGGCATTGCATTTGCTTACTTTTTTTTTATTGAATCTTGCTAACTTTTATGTTTGCTGGGGTCAGCTATATACCGGAGACCTGGAGAAACGAGTAGGGATCACATCAGGAATATGCATTTTGATCGAGCACAAACCGGAAAAGAAAGGTGACAGGTACGAGGCGATCTACAGCTTTTATTTTGGAGATTACGGTCACATAGCGGTTCAAGGGCCATACCTCACCTACGAGGACACGTATCTGGCTATTACTGGTGGGTCAGGGATTTTTGAAGGAGTGAGCGGTCAGGTTAAACTTCAGCAGATTGTTTTTCCCTTCAAGATTTTCTACACATTTTACTTGAAGGGAATTGGTGAACTCCCAGCCGAGCTGGTTTGCAAGCCTGTTGAGCCTCACCCAGGTGTTGAAGCCACCCCTGCGGCTAAGGCTTGTGAGCCACATGCCACCATTCCTAATTTCACTAATTAAGAAGATTAATTAGTTTGGCATTTTGGGATTAATGGCAATGTCAAGATTGAGTATGGTGGAGAGTAAAATTAGAATGGAATAATGCATGTGTTGTACTTTTTTTTAAGAAAAAAAAAGTTTTGTGTAATGTAGTAATATATATAATAATGGATGATTTTTGGCTATTTAGCCATTTGGATTACTTTTTTTTAAGAGAATTTTGCAGTTTTTCTTTTTGGGTTTTTTCATGTAGATAGATGAAGCCAATTTCTGTGGGGTTAGCATGATTGTGATGGTTCAACAATATTGTGATTTTGCACTTCATATTTTGGGATATATTTTTGGTACTGGTAGGCCATCAATATGATCTCCTCATTAAGGAATAAATTTATTTTTTCCTCCTAGTAACAAAATTCCTCAAAATGAATATTAATTCACAATTGTACAATTAGCTTTGCACACGTGTTGCTGACGGAGTAATTCTTAATTCTAATAATTCAAGATACAAGATATAAACCTTGATACTTTCAAATAGGCTAATTGTTCAAATAAGGGTCTAATGTTTGTCAAAATGCTCAAATAAGGGCCCGATCTTTTAATTTGGCCAAATAAGGGCCTAATGTTATCAAAAATGCTCAATAAGGATCTGATCTTTTAATTTGGCCAAATAAGGGCCCAA